>JAVSBS010028641.1:89996-151085 GCA_033124195.1 Coracias cyanogaster
TCCAGGCCAGATATCGCCGAGCGTAGCGGATTGTGGAATTTGAAGAAGATGTAGGCAGATGCACACTGGCAGGTGCAGTCTGCCAGTACCATCGGAGGGCGGGCTGCATGCAGTACTGGGGGAATGGGAACCCCCCAGAGTTGTTTCTATGGAAATGTGCTGCACTGGCTGGAAGTGACTGAATCAGAAGCTAGGAAGGGGCTGATGGGCACAAAACAAGCTGCAAAAGGACATACATATTCCTGGGTCAGAAAAAAAAAAAAAAAGCAGTAGATAGAAAAAAAAAAAGTATGTGTAGGTGGGTTTCATAAGAGACTCAAAAAACACCTCCTTGGAGGCAGTGAATCAAAGCTGTTTGCAGTATGAAAATGTCTTTTCCTGTGCTTGGAGGGGTGTGTGTTGGAGCAGCTGGGTTAAAATGCCATTGCAGCTTAAAACAGTAGAGTGTTCAAGGAGGAGAGTCTGTCTTTTGTATGGTTACTCCTGTAGTTATAGGTGCGGCTTTCAGGACAATATTTGGCATTCAATATAGAGCACCATGAAACAAATGCATCATATGAGGTCTCAGAGCAATTTCTCTCTCTCTCATGTAGCATTTACCGTATGTTTGGCTTGTTGGCAATTTAATCAGTCTGAATAATCTTGTTTTGTGACAAACCTCCTAAATCATAAAGGAGTGATGCAGTTTATATGGGTGAAATGTGCTCCACAGAGATATTTCAAGTTGAAGAATAAAAATGAGAATTAGACAATACAGAACTCACTGAAAGCCAGTTTTCCAGCTGCTCTAATTTCCCACAATTTAATTTGTTTGCTATCAAAAGCAACTTGGAGGCTTCCAGCAAGATGATAGAACTATGGGTGGGGCTAAACAGAGGGTCTAAAATGTGCTGAATGCATTGCAGTCCCATGCTGTAAAAACATCTCCTAGGACCAAATACAGTCAGCATAATATCCTAGTAAATTGGACCATTAAATAAAACTGTGAATTCATAAAGCTGTAGCATTACCCTGAAATTAAAGCATTGTCACCTTTGAATTATGGAACAATTTAACAAGCATTTAGGAAATCTGCTTTTCAAGGCTACATTTAACTATTCCAGGTTATATAGTAGAAGATGGGACTGCACTCTCCTGCTGGGTTTTGAATGACTTTCAACTTGTGTGTGGCTTGAAATTTTACCAAGCTGAGAAAGTAATAAAATAATCAAGTGGAATAATAGAAGGTAAAAATAAACAGTGACCTTTGCGGGGAACAGCTTTTTCATTTTTATTGCAAATTCACAAGTGCAGGGAGCTCTCATTAAATTCAGTAAACAGAAAAAAACATATAGTATGGACAGACATAAAAAGACAATGGTTACTTCTTTGTTGAAATAAAGGAAAAGAGACTTACCTGCCTAGATTAACAGTTTCCAGATATGGAAATGGCTAAAAGGAGCTAGTGGTACTCAACTTGGTTTGTATCTATGATTACAGTGTCATTGCCTTAAAATGTGATGAAAACAAACAAAACAGAATAAAGATTAAGAACCAAAAATAAAAGAAAGAAAAATAATTCTTGTATTGTGAAATAGGAACAATAATTGAAGCTCTATTTTCAAAAGCCATAGACGTAATCCAGGGCATATGCAAGTCATGCAGCTAAGTTGTAGACAGTGGTTGCACTGCTCTCTAGCTGTAGTGATCTGTGTGCATGTCCACCTTGAAGCATGCCTGAAATGCAAGCTCCCAGATTGTTGTCAGTAGGCTTCAGAGTGCACATTGATCGAGCTGTGAGCGTATTCCTGTATTCCTTGACCTCATTCTGTGGCAGACAGCTGTATTCTGGGGACAGCCCTAGCTAAATCTGTGCATGTGAATTTGAGAAAATTGAGTATTTTTCTAAATGCTGCCAGATTTGAGGTGGGCAAAATGGTGGTTGAATAAAGCCCAAGAGTTGACTTGAATAGTGAGGGTCTTCAGAGGAAAGGCTGGGATTATTTTTGTGTGATCTGCAGAAGCAGGCGCACATGGTCTTGCTGTTGTCTTGGAGTGGCTCAAGGATTCACTCCCCTGCAGCTCTTAGTTACTGCTCCCTCACTCAGCTGAGAGGCAAGAGGGAGCAGTGTCAGCTCTCCCACTCTGTCCAATGCAAAAAAAAGTTTAAATCACTTTTAAACTTATTTGCTGCATGTAAGCAAAGGGCTGAAATGAGGGAACTTTCTCTGTTTGTTTGGTTGGTTTTTTTACTGTGATGTAGATGTAATCCCTTCTAGCAGGTTGTGTGTGACTGAGGATGCTACCTAGCCCCTCTATGCCCCATGTCCCTCTTTCTAAAATGGAAGTACTTATTCTGCCCCTGGGTAGTGGAATGAAGTGTGGCTGAGATGGTTGAATACTTCTCTTCCTTTTCCTCCTCTAACATTGTTGTCACCAGCTCTTTTGTCTTGCATCTTTGGTGTGTTGGGCCACCCTTCTAATCTGAAGACTTGCTTTCAGACTCCCAAGTTTTTAAAGCCTCCTGCATTGCTTTTTTTTTATGTTCCAGGGTGGAAAATGTGCAGTTAGCTTCTTATTTCTAAAAGATCCTGTAGAAGAAAGCAGTTCTTGAATGTCAAAATTCAGATGTGAGAGGGACAGCTGATTGCAGCTCAACAGAAGATAAGACCATTGAAAATTAGTGACAATCACAGAGGAAGTTAAGAGAAAGACGTGTCATATTGTCCAACAGTGTGGACAACAAAGTGTTGAAGTGCTGGGGCCTGGGTTGTAGGCCCCAAGTTGGAGTTGACCCGTGGATGGGTCACAACCTAGCAGAATGTTTTGGTTTTCCTATTGGCTTCATGTTGCAGAGGCAGAACCTGGCCCACTTGTGTCTTTGTGGCTTTGCCCTCACACAGGTGGTTGTGGCTGGGGTGGTGGGTGAGGCCAGGATTAAACCAACCAGGAACCAATTAGTTGGAGGAGGTTCCTATTGGGTGTGGCTTCTGTTGAGGTTGGTTTTATCTTGCTGGGCTCTCTCAGTGGTGTCCTTCCATGTGAAGGGCACCACCGAGGGAGCCATCTCTGTCTGTTGTGTCCAGCAGGCGATGCTGGCACCACAGTGGGCAGTGGAGGAGCTGGGCCCACAGGAACTGATGGCAGCATTGTTGGAAAAAAGACTTCTGAGGAGATGTTGCTGAGTTCAGCATTGGCCTGTGTGATCCGGCAACTGATGGCAGCATAAAATGATGACGGCTGAACCAGCACAACAGTTGTAGATGCCTGATCCCTGGAAACATTCAAGGTCAGGTTGGACAGGGCTCTGAGCAACTTGATCTAGTTGAAGGTGTCCCTGGGAGGTTGGACTGGATGACCTTTAAAGGTCCCTTCCAACCCAGACTATTCTATAATTCTGTTGAATAATTAAAAACATACCTGTGTAGCTTCTCTCAGATGACCATTACAGCAGTTCACGGGTTAACCTGAGATTGACTGTGATCCAATTGTACAGGTAGATGTGGTCACTAGAACATGTGATAGGAATGCATTTTTCTCTTTTTTTCATGGAGTCCAGATCATATACGAATTGTGGCTTTTCTCTTATCTTTTACGCCTGGCATGTCCGCCAGTTTGTGTCCATAAGAGGTATGCTGTGGTTGCTCTCAGGCTGTTTGTGACCCTTGCTGTAGTTTTGGCATCTCTCCAGCGGCTGACATCAAGCTGACAGAGTTGGTGTTGTTAGCCGTCCTGTGACCCTGCAACATCTGTTACTTGTGGCTTGATTATCTTACTTGGTCTCACCACTACAAATGCTTTTAAAAGTGAGAAGTCATGTTAGATGACAACTTCTCTGACACATTGCAAGCCCTTATGTTGCTAAGTGATCCTGTATAATTTTGGAATAAAATCTAGCAATCAAGTCAATGTTGTCAGAGGAGGTACGCAGCTTTAGCAGAGTTTTTTCCCCCTATACTTATGTTTATTTGAAATAGGAGGAAAATGTGTTTTGTAAATGTTTCAGGACAGAAGGATAAAATATTCATCAAATGCACTGGCAATTTTATCACATGACTTTCTTCACTCACCAGACTTAGAGCCAGCAGTTCTCTTAGATATATGCGAGTACAATACATACCTCATCTGATCTCTGTTGCAAGTCTGATGGTTGCCTAAAATGCTCTGCATGGCATCTGACCCAGCCATCGCCAATCTTGCAAATAAGTTGTCCTAGTTGAGATCCGTGATAGGCAGACTTGTGGCTAGTGTTGACATAAAACATCCCTCACGTAGAGTGTGTGGTGATCATTCGCGGAGTGTCTATGCTCTTGCTGCCTTGTCAACGTGGGGGGTTTTTGGATTGTTTAAATAAGAACTAATAGCACTTTAAGCTTCTGAATGAAGCTAATTAAATAAAATTAAGCTAATGAAATGAAATTATACTGGGACGCTGGAACAGTTTGCCCAGGGGCATTGTGGATGCTCCATCCCTGGATGTGTTCAAGGCCAGGTTGGATGGGGCTTTGAGCAAGCTGGTCTACTGGGAGGTGTCCCTGCCATGGCAGGGGGGTTGGAACTAGATGATCTTTGAGGTCCCCTCCAACCCAACCCAATCTGTGATTCTCAGGAAAAGCCTTTCCTTCTTTTCCTGTCAAGGCTTCTATATACCAGAGGTTTGAAATCTAAAGCTCTCTTTCTTTTCATAGATTCATAGAATTCTTTAGGTTGGAAAAGATTTTTAAGATCATTGAGTGGGCATAAATAGGCTACCACAGTTCTCTTCAGCTGACTGCTTGACCATGGGATGTTAGTATCTTTCTAATTCCAGTCACTAATTAAATTTCACGGTTGAAAGTGTTTGTTTGATTTTCTAGTATGGAAAATAATTGATCAGCATTGACTATAAGTGTGGCTACAGGTGTTCAATACTACACTGTAGTGTTCTTTGAGTCTGAATATATTTCTCACTGCCGCTTTACTGTCGTATGGATATAAGATATAGAAAGAATAAATAATATATATCTGGTCAGGCAGCAAAAGCTGAGCAAAGCAGAAATTTCAACTAAGAAGCTGTCACTCCAAGCTGATTCCCTAACAGTTGGATAATTGAAATGCAAGTAGTTTAGCAAGTACTCCAGGCAAAGGCTGTTTTAAAACATGAGGGAAATTGTCATGTGGTAGTTATAGATAGTTTGCAAATACATAGATGCCCCAAAATACATACACTACTTATCCCCAGATGCACAGTAGACACAGAAGACTTTGGGATTTTTTTCTGGAAAGATAGCCAGGCCTGAGTTTAGAAGACTCTTAAAGCAACTGTAAGGATTTGTATAACTATAAAATAAATAGATATTTATATCAAAGCTATTATATATGATGAGCATTTTTATGTTGTATTTGTAAAGTATAAGTATATATTGTTTGTATAAAATAAGTGCCTTTTGTAATTCTGATATTAACTGCTTTGATTTTATTCAAACTGATCATTTAAAAAAACCACAAACCAAAGCAAAGCCACGATCACATGAGGAAGGGCAATGAAGCTGTGAGGCTGGTGGCGTAGGGACACTCTGACCTTGCAGCTCCGTTTGTAGTAGTTATCATATATGATTAGATCAGGTGTTCGAAAATTAGGGTTGTCAAAAGCTGTTATGAGTTACCTCTTTATCTGCTACTTGCATTCATTACTCTAAATGCTGAGGAAGGGCAAGCACAGACTACTTAAAATTTAATGTAGAACTGTATGACTTATGAAATAGAGATGTGACAAAAGCCTTTGTGAAGCCTTCTATTTGTTGTTGACGTCATCACTTCTGTACGACCACACGTCAGGATTCAGGTATCTCTGTTCCTTATAGCTCTAGTTAGAGGTGATATGAGGTACGACTGTTTACCTTACAGATCTTTTTAATTGGTTCTAATCTTCCATTAATAGACACTTTCATAGCTACAGAATAGGACTCAACTATGTTTTGACAGCTACCAGTTTCTTATTGGAAGACAAAATTTATTAGGAGTGCCATGCACGGGGATTGCTGTCAGAAAGATTTACAGTACAGCCTGCGTTATAGATCTGATAGCTTCATTTCCTCAAGGTAAAAACCCTGAAGCAACAAGGCGGAAAAGCTTTTATTCTGCAAACACCAACTACTTGTTTATTGCTAGCAAATATTCATCACACTACTCATTACATTTGAGTAAGTTAGAAGAGCTTCTTTGTTTTTTGCTGTTTAGTTTCATTCTGGGTTTTTTTTTTTGTGGTTGGGGCTCTTTTTGTTTGTTTTTAAATAGGCTTTGAGGACATCTTAGACTTTATAATCTTAGCCAGGACTCAAGATTCATGGCTTAAAACTTCAATATAACCTCCTACAAAAACTCCACCTGAGCAGTGACTTCCTTCTGACCCATATGGCAACCTGTTTCTCAGCAAGCCCCTCTGGATTTCCAGTTGTCTTGAGAGAGTTTTATTTTTCATGCTCTTTTGATCTTATATCTGACTCTTCTTTTCAAGCTGTTGTATGCTGTGAGGCTATACCATCTCATGCTTTTAAGTTAGACGCATATGTTCTCTTGAAACTAATTGTTGCCTGACCTCCTAGTTCAAGAATATTCCAGTGAGATTGCTCTCAGGTCTTGCCATTTGAATGATAATGAAAGAATGGTACTTCACAGATGGAGAAGATTGCAGATTTCTTGAGTAGGTCTACTAAAGACCTATTTGTCCTGCAACCAATAACAGGCATTGCCATGCATGACATTTTGATGGAAAATGTTGTATAGTGAATGAAAATAGCATAATTCTTACAAACCAAATTGTATTCCAATTACTCTCCCACCAAAAAAAGAAAAAAAATCTGACCATGCCTAAATATCCTATCAAGTTAATATTTCTTTTTTACATTAGGTGATCAAAATGTTTAAGACTAGGAAGCTTTATTTTACATCACTCAGGGTAAGCCCTTCGTTTATCTAAATAACTACTCTAAATTGCAAGCGGATTTACTTCTGACAAAGCAATGACTTAATCTGTAGCTAAGATGGAGATTATTTATTAAATTGTGTCTCGTGTGCTGTCTTACAAGGAGATTACTCTGTATGCTAATTCAGCAGTCAAAATAATAAATAGCTCCTCTGGAGTCTAGCCCACGAAGAAGACAGAAGGTGAAGGGATGGAGGTGGAAGGCTGAATCCAGGGTCTCATGGGAGCAAGAATGGTGTGAATGGAGGAGCCAACATCTCTTTGACTTTCTAAGAAGTTGCACACACTGTTACTTTTAAAATTACATATGTTTTGCAGTGGTGTCTGGGAACAGCCACTTATTATAGGCAAAAGTGAGGAATCAGTACCTGAGTACTTTGTGGGCAGCACCATCTTCTACATAAAATTTGGTTTTTCTTCTTTACAAATATGCTTTTCATAAAAAAATAGTTTAATGTGCCAGTGAAGGTCTTCAGCTACATGTGTGTTGTAAAAGCTTTGTAGCTAACTAATAATTATGAACATGGCAATATCAAGTTGTTTTATGCATCAAGAATCTTTCCATAGGATTCATGAATTCTGATAACTAAGGTGCTACTAGTCCCTGGTTCCTGAAAAAGCTGCATGATACTAACGCTTCAAAGTGGTGTTCATTCTTTGAATTGATTTGAGAGCCATTAGATCTGACATATTTTGACTTAGACAAGATGCAAATGCAATAAAATCCCTCTAGTCTTCACTTTTCTAAGTTGTGACAAATTACCTGAAAGCTTCTTTCATCATGCCAGTGAAGAAGGTCAGAGGCACAGGTGGTCACAAATAAAATATCAGATGTTTACCTGGAATAATTGAGTAGCGTTAATTAATAGTCAGTATTTTCTAAGAAAGAGCATAGTAAAAGTAAATGTAGACAATCCAAAGAGATACGATTTGGAGTGTAATTCTAGGATAAACAGAGACAGACTTTAAATGTGAAGAGGTCATTGCACAAGTTGACCAAAAATTCAAAGTTATTTAAGTGATGCATTAGAAACATGAATTTGTTTATACACTTTTATGTCAAAAGACAGTGCCCACTCAAGTAAAGGAAAATGTTGTTGTTGTTTTTATAGCATAGATTTGAGTAATTTAATAAGGGATTACCTTAATGCTGCTCCCTTATATTATGATTTTAATCTCAAAATAGCTACAAAACCAGTAGTAGCTGGAGCAGTGTTCTTATGACTGGTAAGGAGTGTTTGGGGGGATAGCTTTGGGAAAAGAAATAGAAAGCAGGATGTATTTGAATTGCGTTAAATTTGTGCAACTTCCTGTCATAAGACAGATTACTGGTTTCATGGGAGGATCTGAGTAACCCCAAAGTTAAAAGTTCTTTCCATTTTCTAGGTTTTCTTTCCCCCTAAAAAGTGAATTTTGATGCTGCATCTAATGATTGAGTTTGTAGGTTGTCACAGTTCACTCTGCTGGTGGTTGAAAAGGATCTCTTGAGATTTATCGGCTCTTCCAGTAGCAGTCAAGTAATAATAGAAAACCCTACCCTTGTGAAAAATGCTGAAAACCAGTGAGGAAGTGGGAGATACCTCCCCCTAATAATCTGGGTCATTCCTGCATTAGTGGTGAATCTGAGTTCTTTCCGTCATTCTCTAGGCTGCTAATATTTCAAAAGCTATTCACCATATCGAAGTTAAGGTACGGAGGATGAATTTGAATTCCTTACCTTTTGATTAACTCTAGGTTTTGAGGAGCAAAGTAAAGGAAATTGAAAAATCTAAGTAAAATTCTGTTATAGATTTTGTGTATTTTTTTAGGATTTGGATAAAAGGAATCAGAAACTTGTGATTTTCTTTGACTTTGCACAAAGTGTTCTCCTTCAAATTAAAAATTAACTGAAGTTGTGGAAGGGAGGGCTTTACTCAAGCTGTGACCATGAGCTGCCAGATAAGCAAGTTTAATAATTACTTGTTTAATCTAAAATGGTTGACAGAAATCTGTCAATCTTTTTCTAAATAGTGTTTTGGGGATAATGCAATGACTGGCACTCTTTAAAGGCAGGCTGGGCATATAAACAACCTACAAGCTCCGCTGTTTTCGCTTATCTAGCTCTTTATTTCATTGTTGTGATTAGTTTTAATTCCAATTGCCATTACAAGGAGATTATAAAGTATTCTAGTCTCCCAGTTTGCTGCTCTGATTTGTATGCAGCTAAGTTCAGAGGTGAGGATGAATTAATTCGTTGTGATGAGCAGCAGGTGCTCTGTGTGGTGTCCCTACCTGAAAGATGCATGATGAGACTATACATCTTGTTCTTAATATTTTCCTGATAGGAATTATCCTGTTTTATCTCTGTTTCTGAAAAATTACGTTTCAAAGTCACTTACTTGTGCAGATGGTGCCACAGTAGCTGTTTGCGTATAGCGGCCTTTAAGCACCTGTGAAAGGCACGGATTTTAGGGAATAAAGAAGATAAATTTCTGGCAGCCAACACTGTGGATTTAATTACCAGAATGTGAAATTTTGATCAGGTGCAGCTGTTTCTGCTTCTTCTGTTCTTATCACCAACGCGTTGTTCTCCATTTTAAGAGACATGAAGTATAAGCACTTTACATACTAAACCAAACCCAACCACTTCCCTCTTTTCCCCAGCACTTCCCTGTGACGGGGAGATAAGAACAATTTCTCATTCTTTTCAACAGATTAGATATTTAACAGGATATGATAAATCCCATTAGGCACTTTTAAGAAACTGGAGGATTTGAACATTGTAATTCTGCGATTTGCCATTGGTACGTACGGTTTGTACTGTTAATCAGCGTTTCAATTCACAAACAATACATATCCAAAATAAACTAATTATTCTTTTTGCCCTCTTCAAGCGTCAGTGAGCAAAGAGAGAGACAAAGTGATGAAAGTGATTAAAGTAGTAAAGAGCATTTGTGAGTAGGAAGTGAGCAGAAAGAGGCAAAAGGAGCAGACAGAAATGAGTAGAAAAGGTTAGAAAGTGTTTGGATGTTGAAGATGAATGTGAAGAACCCCAGTTTCCCTGTAATAAAAGACTGTGACTTGAATGTGCTTATGTGAAGAAGATAGTTATGGAAATATGATGGCTGAAGATGCCTGTGTGAAGACTTGCCTGAAAGTTTCTTCAGACTCTGGCCTGAATGGTGGGCCAATGCTCGTAACTTGGGTCTGGATGATGGTGGTTCTCTGGACTCTGAGACTAGGAGTTGGTAGGGTAGTACTGCCTGTAAAGTTTTCCAAATTCTTGGCCTGGACGATAGTAGTATGTAATTATTGCCCATGAAGTTTCCAAGTCCTTGGCCTGGGTGATGGCAGGGTAATTATCACCTGAAAGGTAGGGCAATTAATAATGTGTGTGAAGAATTGCCCAAAAAGCAGTCTGGATGATGGTAGTTCTCTGGATCCTGGCCTGAATGGCAGTAGGACAATTATTGCCTGTAAAGTTTTCCAAAATCCTGGGTCTGGAGGATGATAGTTCTCTGGATCCCAGTCTGGATTTTGGTGGGGCGATTATGTCTGAAAAATTTCTCCAAATGCCTGGTTTGGCTGAAGGTATGGTAGGGCAATTAATGAGAAATGCCCAAAACAGACTCCGGATCCTAGGCCTGAATGCCTGGTCTGATCCAGTTTGTTGGCTTGGATGATGGTTGGGCAGTTAACGACCACAAAGAAGTTGAGGACAGTGATGACCAGAACTAATCATGGTGAAGAGATAAAGTGGACTTTGATAATGATGTGGATGCTCTGCTGGATGGTAAAGAGAAAACAACAAAGATGAAGAAGCCTTGGCAAAACTTGGCAAAGAGATAAAGTGGACTTGGATGCTCTACTGGATGGTAAAGAGATAAAGTGGAAGAAACCTTGTCAGAGAGATCAAGTTGGGTGCTCTGCTGGAAAAGGTGAAAGTGGTTACTAGCCTGAGGAGAAATAAGTGTGCAGACAGTGAAAAGTTGTGGTCACCCTTCTACAGAACTTTTGCCAGGTGGATGGACTTTTGTTACACAGATGTCTGAGGAGAAGCCCAAAGACAATGAATTAACAGGAGTGTTTTATTTTCAGTACGTTGAACTAAGGAACAGTGAAGATAGTATTTTATTTTCAGTATGGTGAACCAACGAAATGTGAAGATATGGTGCCTGTACATATGATGTATGGAGGTTGTGATTCATCCATAGGTCAAGGTCTCAGGAAATCCCTGCTCTTACTTCAGGCTGACTAAGGCCTAGAGGAACAGGATTGTGTGACGCTTTTGTTCTTGAACTCTGTTCTAGCCACTTAATAGTCCCAGAAACACGATGCAGCATTGAAAGAGCTCGTGGTTTGCCCTGTAAGGATGTTCTTATTGTTTCAGTGCTGATGCCTGGTGGAGTTTTTCCAAGACTCTGTGGAGGATCCTCGGTTTTCCTTAATTAAAAAACAAAGAGATGAAGTGCATACTTTTACTGATATCATGCAGCCATGTTAAATTTTGTCTTGTATTTTCAAGGTGATACAATACTCCTTCTTGTTGCCTGTCTTAAACTGGTATTAGCTAGTCGCATAGTGTACTCTGTCCTGGAGATGGCCCTGCTCAGTGTGGGATGAGTATATATTCCACTACATTAAATTTGTAAAAGGTTTTGGGATTCTTTGAGATTAAATGAGCTATATAAATGCAAGCTGGTATTATGTTTGCAAAATCCGTGTGACTGAGAAGATCAATCTCTCAGAGAAATGTCAGTAGATACAACCACTTTATTATTTCTGAAGGCTGAGATTAAAAAAGGGATAAAAAATAACTGCAGCAGACTGGATAAAACTGTTCTGTTTTGGTTTCTTTTCCCTCCTGAAAGAAAACGATGGATTCTAGAAAATATCAAATAATACTTTAGACTTGACCTTTCATAGTCATGAAAGCATGAAGAAATATGGTAACTAATAATACACATATATATATGAGATACAGTCCAATAAATCTGTGATTAAATATTTTAAAACATTTCTTTCAAGTTAGTAGGTAATACTTAAAAATCATGTAGAAATCTGTCCGGATGCTGATGTGTTATAGATGGGTTTTATTCATAGAATACCTTTCTTCCTGTGTATTTCATAAAGTCACATTTTAGGCATTCAGCACGAGGTACTTTTCATCACAGTCTTGTCTGCTGAATTTCAAAGAGGAGGTCTAAGTGATAGAAGCAAACTCAAGAAGACTACAAATAATAAAACAGCAGGAGGAGACACGGTCCTACTTTATAATCTCTGAGTTTCCAAGTTTATCATTTCATCTAGCACCGGCAGGATCCGTAGCCACTTTCTTTGGCGAAACTATGGATGCGCTCAGCAGACCATAGGCAATGAGTGGTATGTGTTGAGCACACCCAGATTGAGGTGTAGAAGTTAATTCTTGTGTCTTCTAAATCTTATGAGACTGTAAGTAACTCTAACTGTGGTAGTCTCTTGGCCACAGCAGTAGACTTGACAAATTTAACTGTAATTCTTAAATTTTCCGGTGGAGACAGAAGGCTTGCTTGGCGTCGTTTGAAGCCTGTCTGACAACGTGGTGTGCATGGGATCAGCTGTAACTTAAGCGGTAGTTTGTTCTGCTCTTTTTAACTGCAAAGTAGCAAGAACATATATGCATCCATACAACGGACATTGAAATATATTTACAAAGAAAACTGTGGAACAGTTTCACTGTTATTCTTTAGATCATTTATTATCCCTGGCTATTTAGGCAATTGACAGCTTTTGTAAAATGTCCCTATTTTGGAAAGAATTTTAAGTTCAAAGATTGTTTGTGCTACATAGAAAGGCCCACATTAATTTTTTTGCTCTTTTCCATTAGATATTTGACAGCGGTTATTCTTCAGGATGAATGTCTTTCATCCAACCAAGTGACACCAAAGTAGCCTCTTAATTTTTTAGATTCCTCCACACAAAATTGCATGGGAGTGTTAATTGTTTGTTAACAAACCCTAGGCTGAAAACTAATTTCTCAGAGTTGCAGGTGGAAAGAAACAAATACCACAAAAGCAGCTTCTGTGGAAATTGGGATAGCCTGAAAATAACTAGAAAACAGAATAAAGCACTGCACAAAATTCTCGAAGTCATGCAGGACTTAATAACCTGAAATAGAGTGGACCACGAGTCTTTATTGATCTCACATCAAGCCTTTGGCACTCTGCAAATCAACTAGTCGGTGAAAATTTTCCATTAAAATATCTCTCTAACTGCGTACAAATAATGGTTTTTGCAAGTCTTCTATTCTATGGAATTTTTTTAAAAGCACTAAGGAAAAAATCTTAAATGTTATGTTTCTCAAATGATCTACTTTCAGCTTGCTGCCAAGCTTTATTATTAAATAGGCTCATTGAAGAAAAACAATGTTTTGCTGCACTCCGTGTCAGCCCATTGATAATGATGGGATCCACAAGCAGGTACAAACTCCTCTCTATGCTTTCCATTTCTTTCTTTCTTTTTTTTTTATTTTTTCAAAGCAGCCACCAGTGAACAAGCAAAACCTGTCCACTGTTACTAAGGGAAAAAAACCAAGAAATTCCTGAAAATGTGTTGGCTCAGGGCTGGTAGAAGTCCTCAGGATACGTTTTGGTGTTGCAAGAGAGGAATATGAGCTGTCTTGTAGAAGAGTTCATGTTGAATCACCTCTGATTTCAGTCTTCTGTCGCTATGTGCAAGATCCACAAATCCCCTCCTGTGAGAGGGAGAACGCCCACTGATCAGAAGCGAATAAAATGGAAAAAGTCTAAGCAGTTTATGCATTGTTGTTGTGCTGTTTTCTTGCTGTTGCCCACATCAGGACCCCATTCTAAAGTTATCTTAGCAGCCAGAGTTTTGGTCCTCTATACCATCGCTCCAGAATTGTCAGATTTTGGCACGCATTTTCTGCTAAGCTTGCATGGAAACTTGAAATGCAAAGTGAAGGCTTTTCAAATCATGTTTGTCAGTGGCTATTTACTTTGTCGTCTACGCTGTTTCTAGTACCTCGTGATTAGTAGTTGGATAATCTTTACGAGTTGGGCTCAGTTTACATGTGTTGATACCTAGGTTTTTTCTTCAGCCTTTGACATAAGTAATTAAAGTATCTGCCCATTTATTTTCTTTTTATTTTCATTTTTGTTTTGTTTTTAAGAAAGAAAAAATGGTTGGTTTTATACTCCTGACAAGATAGTAAAGTATAAAACATCAACTTGGTTTTAAAAGTGGCGATCTGAGGCACGACAAAAATTGACACAAGTGCAACTAAGGCAGAGCTAGAATCTCAAAGTATTGGTTGGATAACTGAGTTACTTGCCTTTTTACCCTAAGAGTTATGAATTCTGTACGTGAATTCTGCTTTATCTATGAACTTGCATGCTTATACTGAAATAAGAAAAAATGGAACCAGACCCATGATTTGAAATGCATCTTTTTCTAGCCAGTGTTGACCATGAACTGTTGTACTTCAGCAAACAGCAGTCCTCCAGCACTTCCCATCTCCTGCTTACCCAGGATGCTCTTTTGTTTGTGGAGCCCACAGGGCTGATGTAAATAGTGTGTTGCCCCTCAGAAGTGTGGTCCTTTTGCCTGTTCCTCTGTTCTTCTCTGCACTTTCTTTTTGGTCAAGACTGGCACTCATCTTATTTTCCTGCCACCAACCCTCTCTGCCCCAGGCAGGTGAGCTACTTCTGGGATTAACCCTGTAGAAACCTTCTTCTGTTTGGTGTGGGTTATTCTCGCGCTGGCACAAGAGTGGCCCTATCTCCCTGAAAAGCATCCAAGGAGTTTATCTCATTCTGTGGTAACTGATCTACACTTTGAGAACTTTGGTGACAAACTCATGTCACCGTTGTGGTTCCCCATCACAGTGGAAGGAATGGGGCAGGGGGAAGTCCACGGAGGTAACACCAGTTCCTGCCTACGCTCTGTGGATGCTATGGACAAGTGATGTGACGCTTACCACTGTGAAGCATTAAGTGTTCTCTAAACCCTATTATCCCAGCAGAGATTGTAAAAAGGTTTTTGAAAAGAGTAATTTCAACTAGCATAAGGTAGCTTTTGTGCGCTTGCTGCTTTGAATGAAGCATGATTAATTTTCGTTAAGAACTATATTTTTTTTTTAAAGCAGTATTGTCAAAATATCCGGGATGTGAGCAGGCCAGGTTATCTTAGCTTTGGGCAATATTAATTCTGTGAGAACTGAATACATTTTAATGAAGCTCAACGCTTGGGCTTTTTTAATTACAAAAGTGGAAGCTTTTGCTTTGTTTCCTTCACCAAACAGGCTCCACACATCGAGGTGTCATTGTACTATAGAAGTAAACAACATTTATTTTTACAATTTGAGTGTACTTGTTAAAAGTACAATGTTGTAATGATGATGGTCTAGGAATACAACTAAGCTTATTTAGGTAGGTAATATCTTTTCTTTTCCCCTGCTGAAGCAGCTGGAAAAAAATAAACTAGCTTTCATTTATGTGATGGCTTTATGAGGTCACAAATAAGTGAGAGGAGGAAGTTGTATGTTATGAATGTAAATTCTTGAGATGGAAGTAGGTTATAAAGATCGGTAGAGAGTTGTCTTTTATTTTTCAAGCCCAGACTGCTCTGTAAAGACATGATAAAAGAATTATATATGTTGTGGTGGCTCAAGGAAGCAGCTGTTTACTCGTATGAGTAAATGCATTTTGCTCATGAATAACTACAGAGCTAAGGCAGGCAAAAGCGTACAAATTTATTAATGTTTAAGCATTTCAACTAATTTGATTCTGATTTAATTCTAATTGCAAGATTTTTTTTTCATACAAGCTTCGAAGAATAGATTGGCTTACAGAAACTGTAAGTTGAAAATATTGCTAAGACTTATCAGAGATGTATTTGATTACTGAACGACAAGAATCTATTCTGAAGTTCAGTTCTCAGAGAATTGTTGGTAATTAATCTCCAAAACATACGTAACTATTAAATTTAAGGTTTCTCTGTCCTACATGGTAACCTTTACTCTGTGATTACAGGAAAGTGAGAACCCCCCCAAGTTAGCTGTGTCTAATGATACTTTCAAGGCAGTACGATGCTTTTAGGAAAATAAATCAGTTTTCTTTATTTCATCGCAAATTTCATCCTGTGTAGGCAGTGTCAAAGAAAAAAAAAAAAAAGCCAGATTAAGAGTCAGATGTTACTTTTCCAAAGTCTGGAGGCAGAAAAGCTGTGCTGGCAGTCTGGGCTGTCATCAAGTGGTTGTACTCTGTGGAATGGAAAATAAACCAGAGCAGTAGTGTTACAGGTAAACACTGATAACTCTGAATGGTAAATAGCTTTTTGTTTATTTGACTTTGAGGATTTCTTCCCCAGTGTGTTTAAAAGATAAAAGTTGTTATCAAAGGAAAATAACTGCTATCTGTTTGCTGCAGGAATATTGCTACACCCAGGCTCCTGTACAAATGTGTAGGGCTGCACTGTCTTGTCAGGAAGATCCCATCTCTTAAACTAGCAAATTAAAAATGTGCACAGCGGGGATTTCTGGATCAGTTTTTTGCTACTTTTCTGATTTTACTGCCAGTAAGCCTTGTTTTTCTAGTTCTGTGCTGCAAAGAGTAGTTATCAAATGAAATCAGCTTCATATCCTGAAGCAGTCCCTGCAAATACAAGAAGTCACACTTCAGGTGGTATCTGCAGAGCTGGTCCTTTGATTTATTGTTCTTCTTGCACTTTATATGGGATGATACTGAAAGCATGTGGAAATTGTCTCTCATGCATATGCTCACGGGAGATAATTATGTGGTTTATAAACCCTGAGAAGTGATAGCTTTTGACTGTCAATGCCATACATACAATCTGTATAGTCCTTATATTTGGTAAAAGGTCCAATTGAATCAGTTATTGTGCAGAAAAAAGACATGAAATAGCCAAGTCTGCTCATGTAGATTCGGTACAGTGCTTCACTTCAATGCTGTTCTTCATCTCAATCACACATTAAAAAAAAAAAAAAAGCCTGTAAAGGTGGTAAGAGTAGTAATCAGCCCTCTTGGGTCCTATTCCAACTCCTTTCATAACCAGGCATACTTCCCCTTCTTCCCCTTCCTCCACCTTCATCCGCCACATCTCTGACTTCTACTTCAAGTGAGGGTAAGCTCTGTGCAGTGGACAGTATGTGCCGTGCAGTATTAAAGAGGTCCCAGCAGTGTGTCTTTAAAACATAATTATTTCATATATTTTAAAAGTCACATAATTCAAATTAAGATTCCAAAAGAATTTTTTTAGAGGGTTTCCCTCCTATTACCCTCAATCAAAAATGAGATTTTTTTGAATCTGTTTTTCAGAATTTAGCAATTAAGAGGAAAATAGTTAAAATTTTAACTCTTCCACTGCCTCCCTCCTGTCGGGAGGAGGAAGAGTCTTCAGGCATACACAGATGTTTCATTCTTCATTATTATTTTTTTGGGAGCAGATTGAAAATATATTCAATTCTATTCATAACATATGAAAATGGAGAAAATTGAAATTGTCAACCTTAAATGAAGGCTTTTGTTTCAATCTATGTGTTCTTTTTATTATTGAGAAGTAAATAACTTTGTATAAAGTCTGTGTGTGTAAAATGAATACATATATAAATATGTATGTATGTCTTTCAGTGCTTCTTCTGGCCTCCTATTTTTTTCAGCTATGTTCATTAGTAAAACCGATTATTGGTATACTGAAAATATACTATTGCAAGTATTCCTCTGAATTATGGAAAAATTTTTTGATTCACATTTTTCTTCTCCATTTATAAACAGCACAAACCAAGAACAGCCATTTAACAGGGGCTTATGCCTAAGGTCCTTATGCCAGCAGAAGTGGTTACTCATGGACAAAGACAGAGTGCTCATACCAAAAGTCAATCTGCCTCTGAGGAAGCCACTTTTCTGTCCAGGTCAGACCCCACATGTAATGAGAAGTCATTCTCATTCGCATGTTGTCAGAATGACAAAAATGCATTAGGAGAAAATAAATGATTTGGCTCATTCAGTGAATACTTAGAATAACAAATTGACAGAAACTGGAATCAATTTTCACGTGATCATTGCTCTGACCTTCAGATAAGATTAATTTGCAACTAATAATTCACTGTGTTCTAAGCCTTATTGCATTTACTGTTTTCAATAATCTGTACTTTTTTTTTTTCTCCTCTTCTCTGCTAAATTGCTGCTGTTTAAGTGCCCAGAGGGTAGAGAGGCTTGGGATGGTGCCAGGTGATCTGGACTAATTCCAAGCCAGAGGAGCAACTCTTCAGCTATCCCTCATCCTCACTCATTTACGCCTTGAACAGGAAAGCAAATATTAAGTATACAAGCCCTGTTTTTAATTTATTTTTTTTTTAAGGATGCAGAAAACAAACTTTAAAAGAGTTGTAAAAGAAAAAAAGGAAGTAAACTTCTACTAGATGACCTCTAGAGGTCCGTTCCAACCCAATACATTCTATGATTCTTGTTTCCTCCCAGTCTATGCAGAACCTGCAACCTGCCTGCTAAGGTGCAGCTAAGACATCCAGAAATGAGAGGTCTCTTGACCATTTATGTACCTTAGTGTTGATATATCTCATACCTCTTTTACAGATTTGAGAATTACAGCTGGTGATGGCTTGCAGAATATTGTTCTATGCGCTGAGCCTGTAACAAAGGATCATGAATTGTTATCTAGAATAGCAATTAATATTAGATGCTATGAATTCTTCTGTGAATTCAATATTATCTCAACGGACTCAAACTACACTGGCCATGTAAACACCTACAAGCACCTGCAGTAACATCTGCAAGCACCTGTGATAATAATTAGAACATGTTAATAGAGAATCAGGCATAGTAATTGTCTCTGTTTAAAATGAAAATACGGGACTATGGCGAAATATTTATACTTGTGGTAGCTGCCATTTAGCTCTAACCTGAAGTATCTCACTGCGTCATCACCTGTTCCTTCTGGACAGGTGGGAGACTGATGGGTGGAGGTTTTGCTCGTCTCTCTCCATCAGTAGGCTGGACCTAAGCTGTCCCATGGACCACATTAAAACGTTGTTGCCGGTTCCTGACTTTTAGCGGTTGTCCCTGCTGTGTTTGGCTGTGTTGTGTTGGCTGGCGGGCCAAGCTCTGTGTCCCATCCCTACTTTGAGTCATGCAGTTTACAGCTTTTGTAACAATATTTGTTATGTTGATATGTTTTTTTGGCATAGGATTTGCTATTCCATCACTGGTAGCTTTGCTCTCATCTTCTGGAGCAATGCTTGTCTTTTGGTACCTTGGGATTTACAGGCTTTTATGTTACCTTTCATTGCTCAGAACTGCTTAGTAAGGGCTCAAGTCTCTGCATCCTGCCAGAAATTCATCCTCATTTTGGTTTTGTTTTAGGGGAGGCTTATAAAAAAATAATATCTCTTGGGTTGTTTGGTTTTTTGTTGGTTTGTTGGTGTTTTTTTTAATATACTGTCAAGTGCCGTATCATTTTAACTCAATCTGCTCATAGGCTCTGCTTATCAGTAAGGTGTTACTTTGTAGTTCATCTTATCTTATTTTCATTATAAGGATTAAAACATATTTGTGGCTAGTAAGATGCAGGCTGTTTTGTACAATTTACTACTTGCAATATATCCCACAAATTGCTATATTTTTCAGTCTAATTTGGATAGTAGGAGCTTGTTCCATTGTCTACCAGTTCAGTGACAAGTTTTTGCACCGTTTCCAAAGAGATTGAGACCTTCAGCACTTTGGGGCAGAGACCTTTGTTCATAACTGCTGAGTAATTTGTAAGCAATCTGCACAGTTTCTAAGAACAAATATGGTTATTGCCAGGCAGACATTTTAGTCTAGTGCTTTAATTTTTAGAATATTTTTTTCAAGAAGAAATTTATGAATTTGAGGGAAGATTCATAGGTAAATATATGAAAATGAGATTTTTTTTTTTCTTCTTGTTTTGATCTCTTGACATGGTAAGAGTTTGACTATCCCTGCCAGCAATCTGGTTGATGATAAAATTGTGGGGGTCATGTAGGAACACAACATATCTTGACCTTGCTTGAATCTTGTCCAATACTCTGGTTTTTCAGTACTCTTACAAAAAGCTTATCCAAATACATTTCTAAATGAACTGCCAAATACATGATAAGAAATGATAAAATACACAAATGAAATACATTATTATAATGGAATTTTATTGCCTGAGGAATAGCGAGCGGAGAAAAATCAGAATGACCTTTTAGTTGGTGTCTATTTTGTGACTTTTACTTTTTTCTTTTTTTTTTTTCTTACTTCAGAAAATGAGTATATTATTCTATAATCTCATCAGTGTCACTGCAGTTGTTTTCTTAACAGAAGTGTTGCTATTGGAACTGTGTGAGATCACCTATAATTTTGAATTGTAAATCTTTTCCATATGTCTGAACAGAAGCCAAAAGGAGGATACAGAAACACAGGGATTTTGCGTATGTAATTATTTTCTAAGTAGCAATAGAAAACATATCATGGTTGCATCTGCCACTTTTGAAAAGAATTTATGAATGTAGATATCTACAAAAGTAATTTCCCCATTGCCATATATCTACTGCTCAGCAAATCCATGGAAAAGGCACAAGTGAGTGGCTTGTTTTGCATGTTCTTGCAGTCCTACTGCAAAGCAGTAGGTGGTATATAAGTAAAAAAACATCTGTTTTTCTCTCCTGAGTAGTTTGTCTATAAAGGAGAGATGGACTGTGCAGGGACGCAGAAATAAAAGGGTATCTGCATTCTGAGAGCTGCTGGTGGGATCTGGTTGAGCACTCATTATAGATCAGGAATTCTAAATTACACCCAAATAGTGGCAGGTATTTTGGAGGAATCTGAATTTCATTTAGGCACGTGATGAAACAGGTGGGGACCTTTTTAAAGTCACCATCTCTTGTTGAGGGACTATGTCTCTAGGTCTTCTCCCTGGATTTTGAAAACAGTCATCACCTCATAAAGATCTTTTCAACTTAAACTTCCCACCCAGTACTCTACATTCTTACATTTGCAAATTGCGGCTGTTAACAAGTCCCATAAACATTATGAGAGAAGGCGCACCCCTTTAAGAATGCAATTTAAAGAATCTTCCAATTCTTCCTTTCTTTTCCACTGCATACAAACCACTGTTTATCTAGGTGATTATGGTACCCGTAATCTCCTTTTACTTAAAGGAAATTGAGGTAACTTGAGCTACCAGACCATCCAAAGTAGTTGTAGTAGACTTAATCTAAGCTTGGTGTTGTGGAGGAAAGCTTGCTCTATCTTTTAAAACAACACAATAAGTTTGCAATTGAAAATCAGTGCTGAACAGAAAATATTTTTACATTAAAGCTGTAATAACATTAATCACTTTTTTCTAGTGATTTTTGTCAGGTCAAGAGATTTAAAAAAAAACAACAAACAACAAGCCCCCACAACTATTATTAATAACAAAGTATTTCTTGTATAACTTGTGAATTTAGTATTGGTGCCAGTTATGAAAGATTATTGAGAGAAGTACATACACTTGTGGTCTTCTCTTTGTTTCAGGTTTCCTTTTCTGAGTACAGTTGATTGTCCAAACCTTTAATCTTTTTTCTTTACAAAGCTTCTTGTGTGATTCTCTGAGCCTAAGCCATTTTTCCTTTTCTGTATCTGCTTTGAAATTTTGCTTTGGTTTCGAGATACTTTGCCTTTTCCATGTCTACCTGCGGCTGAGGAAGGTTTGGACTTGTTTGGACGACACTCATTAAAGTTAACTGATCTCTGCCTCTTGCTTGACTTGTAACATAATGGTTACATATATCAAAAGTTTGTATTACAGATAATGTTCATCACATCGATGTTATAACCTCAAGATTTTTAATTTTCCGTGGAGAGAATCGACTTAGACTTTAGTAGGGATCAAACATTAAGCACAACATTTGCAAAACGCTTTTCTTGACAAAGGTACTCTCACATTTAGTGATAATTAACTCTGTAAGTAATTGTGTTGATACTGAGTAAAACGATCTGTTTTATTGTGCTAATTAGCCTATAGGCTTGAAACCTGACTAGCTTGTTTATAAAACAATGAGGCTGGGGACATGCCGGGACCTTAATCTTCTTCTAAGAGCTCTGTTTTGTATTTTTCAATCCCCTTCCTTTAAATTATTAGAGCTGTGATTGAAGAAGCAAGCCACATACTCACTTGCTTCATTAGCAATGAAAAGAAAATTGAAGCATCTTTCCTTTACAGCACATTAGACTGAGGAACAAATCCAGAGGCAAATACCTTTTATTTTCTGAGTCTTAAAAAAAACCAAAACACAAAACAAATCCCATCTTAGCCAGAGGACAAAGTGAGAAGTTCGTAGGCACAAGATGTTTACTTGAGAAGCAGCTCAGGCTCTTCTGAATCTTACCTGCCTTTGCCATTGGGTGATGGACTTTGGGAGATGCTTAGCTAGCCCTGACTCTGTGGGTGGACGTACCTGGAGACCAGCTTATGCTTTGATACGGCCTGGAACCCATCTATCTTGTGGCAGGAAAACAGAAATTAGTCACAAAATCTCTTGGTACAGTCTGGCCCGCTTGGCAGGGGACAAGGGCTCAACCACTCCCCAGAAGTGCTGGGGAGCTGCACCTGTAGGCACCTGCGGGTGAATGCACCCACCTTGATATGGCAAAGCAGGACATTTCTCCACAGAAATGCTCAGGCCCAGGGTAGACGAAGCATGTGGTTAATTACCTGGAGTAACCAAGAGAGGCAGCTTCTCTTTTTTAATTCCCCGAGACCAGTGCAATTTCAGGTGTGCTGGTTTTTGTGTTAGTCTCTTCATTGATCTCAGGAATTATGAAGTATTTTCAATCATTCAGCTCTTTTGTCATCTGTGGAGAATTTCATTTGAATGTTAGGTGGTATTTGAGTTCCCACTGCGTACCTGAAAGAAGGTGGTTGGATATTTTGGAAAGATAAGCTCACTGCTGGGGGGTGGACTAAGTGGCCTTTAAAAATCCCTTCTAACCCAAAGCATTCTGTGATTCTAAGATTACTGGAGCCTCTGATCATTTTTAGGAGCAATTGATGCCATCAGCTCCCCACAACAAAACAACTTCCCCTTCCCAAAACCCAGACCCCTGAACAAAGTAAATGAGGATGGAACTCTGGTCTATGGTTTTGCCCTAACTATCAAAGTCTAAGTGTTTGTTCCTAATCCTGATACTAGTTTTACTGTTAGGTATGAACGCAAAATTGAGGCTGATGTCTTTAAATATTAGTACTATAAATACGGGAAAAATACTGGATACTATCTTTTGGAGTGTCATATCAGAGTTTTTGTGAGAGAATTATGCACACAAGAGGATTAATCATATTCCCATATCTCTTTCAGTTCCCTTTTTATCTCTGTCCCTTTTCTAATTTCTGTAATTTCATGGCAAGAAGATGCTCTGAAACTGAGAATACAGAAGAGATAAAATTCCTAGTGTTTCTGTTCTTTTGGGAAATAGGAGCCTGTGATTTAGAGCCTGGGGCTCAGACCAAGCCCTGAGATGCACTAATGCTTCCAGTTTCCCTCTTCTTTTCCAATTCCAGCCTGTACATCAATACCAAAGTGCCACTGGGTCCTTCCATGAACATACAGAAATTTATAGGAGGCATTCAGCGTTTTACAGCATTGAGCCACTCTCTTTTTCTCTCTCCTGTTTTCCTGCAATTTCCCTTCTATCTGCACTAACCTATGTTTTCATAAGGAAAGGAAATAATGATCTCCAGAGTGGGATAGCCAGGAAAAGTACATGAAGGATAGACGTATTTATCAAGTTTCAATAGTCAGTAAATTTAGGTATAAAGCCAATTTTTAAATTATTATTTAAACAGCCATAAATCCAAAGCACAGTTTAGCACATACTCCATGCTAAACACATGCATAGCATAAGAATTGTATATGGGCTGCAGGCAAACCCTAATGTGTTCTATAGCTTGTTTATACATGCTCTGTTCAGCTCATGCTGACCCCTGCGGTTTTATTTGGGAAATCTGCTTATTTGTTCCCTAATGCAACTTGGAGTGGTTTCTGTCTGTGTTTGCATTTTTCACACTCTTAACAAACACAGGCAGAAAGGAAAATTGAGGCACAGTAATTTGAATACATAAGAGATATAATTGTGTCTAATTCACTCACTTTATTAAAAAAAGAAAACAAAAGGTGAAAAAAAAGTAAATTGCCCAATTAACTGGGCAGTGCTGGTGCCCAAAAGCAGCAACCTGTTTTGTCACAAGCATTTCTAATGCTTTGCTGCTGCTGGATTAAAACATAAGAATGAATTCTCTTGAGGTTTTTCACAGTGCCTGCAGAGGAGTGTTAGGGTTTTTGTGGAATAGTGGACTACAAAGCATGTTATAAATTGATTTTTTTTTTTTTTTTGGTCAGGTGTTCACTATTAACATTTTACATTTCTACATGTCTGTGTACTCCTGTTCTTACAATTACTTTGCTGATGTTTGAAGAGTCGAAATAAACATGATAATGAAAGCGAAGGGGGAATTACTGTTTAGGGTATTTGCAAAATCACTTTATTTTCACATTCATTCTGCTTGAATCATTAAAAGTTTGCGATCAAAAGGAAAACATTACTGGGATGCTTTTTCAATACATCTCTGATTTGCCTTGATTGAGGAATATGTTTTCAATGTTATACATGTGCTTTTTTCCTCATTAAGTCTTCTGTTGCTTATTGATAAGGAATGTGTCTGTAATTTTTTCTTTTCAATGTTTGCTGAAACATAACCCAGATAAATGTTAAAATTATCAGTAGGAACTGAATATTCTAACATAATTTTAAGTTCTGTTTTAATTGTTCTTAATGAGAAATCATCTTAGTTTTTTTTTGCATTATAATTACAAAGCCATAATCCAAAATTATTGTGTTTTTCATGGATTTCCTTAATCCTGCTAATTGTTGATTTTTCTACATGCCACTGTCAGTAGGTACAAGTGATTAATGCAGGAGGGAAACAGGCTTCTTTCAGCAAGACTTTGTTAAAAAATAGTGTTTCCATTGCTCTTTTCTTACTCGAGGATATTCAGTTACAGTATGCCTGGTTGCTGTTGTAGTGTAACATAGCTTTAATGTGGCCTGCAGTCATTTTGAAGCTAAAGTAAATTAGCGCACAAGATTCTGTTACTCTTTGTGCATGTGCTATATATATTTTTATATATATACATATATATATATAGGGATATACTGCATGTGAGTGGACTCTGCTGTGTAGTGTCTTGCCAGCTGCCCATCAATTGGAGCACGGTGGCATCAGTTTTTTGAGGAATAATATAAGTGCTTTCTTTAGGAGGAAAACACAGAGATGAATGCATAGCAAGAGTAAGTTGACCTTCTAGTAGACTTTACTGCCAGATTTAGAGTATAGAATCATTTCAGTTGCAAAAAGACCGTTAAGATCATCAAGTCCAACCATTAACCCAGCACTGCCAGGTCACCACTCAACCATGTCACTAAGTGCCCCATCTATACATCTTTTAAATACCTTCAGGGATGGTGACTCAACCACTTCCCTGGGCAGCCTGTTCCAGGGCTTGACAACCCTTTTGGGGAAGAAATTCTTCCTACTGTCCAACCTAGACCTCCTGTGGTACAACTTGAGGCCATTTCCTCGTGTCCTATCACTTGTTACTTGTCACCTCCTTTCAGGGAGTTGTAGAGAGCGAGAAGATCTCCTCCCCAAGAGTCCTTTTCTCCAGGCTAAGCAACCCCAGGTCCCTCAGCTGCTCCTCACGAGACTTGTTCTCTAGGCCCTTCACCAGCTTTGTTGCCTTTCTTTGAACACACTCCAGCCCCTCAATGTCCTTCTTGTAGTGAGTGGCCGCAAACCAAACCCACTATTTGAGGTGTGGTCTCACCAGCATCAAGTACAGGGGACAATCAGTTCCCTACTCCTGCTGGCCACCCTATTTCTGATACAAGCCAGGATGCCGTTGTTCTTCTTGGCCACGTGGGCACACTGCTGGCTCATGTTCAGCTGCTTATTGACCAATACCCTCAGGTCCATTTCTACCAGGCAGCTTTTCAGCCATTCTTCCCCAGGCCTGTAGCATTGCATGAGGTTGAGGTTGTTGTGACCCAGGGTGATTCTGCAGCACTGAAAAGCTGCAAAGCTGTGAGCAGCAGTTTCACTCAGAGTCATTCTGTGGTTTAAAGGTTGATCTCCTCCTGCTTGATTTCTTATGGGGCAGGGGGCTCGCGGGGAGCTGGTTTGCAAGGTCCAGCTCTCATGGTAGGCAAGTGAACTAAAGGAGACAATCAGGGTTTTGTTACCGCTGTTAAATAGGAATATACAGAGCACAGCTCAATAAAATAAAGGGCAAAAGAGGAAGCGAGGAGGGCAGGGGAGAGCCACGTACAATGGAATAAATGACTTCATACTGAAATGAAAAGAGGACGTGAGGGCTCTGAAACAATCAGCACACGATGCACTGCTGAACGAAGTGGCTTGCCTTAGAAAACTGTTTTTCTTTGCTGATATCACTAGGCACTGCTTTGTAAAAGAAAAAAAAAATAGTGTGAAAGATATGATCAAACAACCGTGAAAAAGGAATTATCCTGGGACTGCATACTTTTGGGTTTTTTAAACAGTGATTTTGTAGGGAGGAGAAAGAACAACAAAATTGCCACAGTTAATTCTTGGCTGTGTTTCAGTTGTATATTCAGTTACTGTTTTGTAGTATGTTGGTACAGTTCCTTTCTTCCCTGAAGGATAAAATAACTGTACATGAGCTGGTCGTGTACAGTAATACATTCCTATCATTTGGTTTTTTGATTACCCACTCTGTAGATTTTGGCTGGCTGTTTAATTCAGGTCAAATTAGATCATGTTTGGCTTAGTACAGCAGAGAACAGGCAAATCTTCTGTTATATAGTGTTTGGAAAATGAACTAATCCAGGCAGAGGAAGAATGTAGCATAAAGACACCTGGATGTTCCTGTAACTCATGAAGTTGTTTCAGTTTCTGGATATCTGCAATACACCTTGGAAGGCAGAAGAGAGACCTACATTTTCTGTTATACATCTTCCTGCCCTAGCATTGGCTAGTCAGAAAGCTCATCGTTAATTTGTTTGTTCTCAAGGGGCTGCAGAAAACACAAAGCAAAATTGTCCACCACAGATAGTGCTATCAATTTAAAAAAAAAAATGAATTAATGCCGTAGCCTCCCTGTGGCATCTTATTCACTTGATGCTCTTCGTCTCTACCAGAAGTGTTAGAAATTGGCTTAATTCATCCAAGTGCTAATCACTGCATTGAACAGTTTTCTGTTCAGACTTAGCTATTATATATTAGATTTTAATGTCTTACAGCTGTCACTATATTTTTTACAACTTCCAGCAAATAACCCTGGAACCTCGTGTTCTGTTTTTTTCAAATGCTCTATAATCTGCCTTTGTGTGTGTCTAAACCATTAGAGTCTTTAAGATCCATTACAATTGGGCTGTTTTCTGACTGTTAAGAGTTTGGATGAATCGATATTTAATTCAGATTTGTCTCTGACTTATATGGCAATCATCTATTTTCTGCCCAATATTTATAACGTAGATGGTTGATTCAATAAAATCTGTATTCATTCTCATAAATACAGGTTTTACAGAATGAAGACATTGCTCAAGCTCACATTTTAATTGAAGGAATCTTAAATGGGATGGGCTGACTTGTGAGTCTTTATATAGATTTGGATAACACCTATAAACACATGGCAAACATATGGCTCAATTAGATGATCCTAAAGTTTTTTCTAAGATACTGCCCCTTATATTTTTTTTTTAATTTGTTTTTTTTTTCCTCTGTCTCTTTCCTCCATCCCTCCCTGGGAAGGTTAAAGTTGAGTTGGTGTCCCTGTCTTTATATCGGTCATCGTGCTTCCTTCTTTGTCATAGTGTTCAAATTCAATCGTTTGAGGAAGGCATTTATGCTTTTCAATTATGGGGACCCTCTGTAACTTCTCCTTATGAATTTATTATTAACTCCTTATGAGTTCCAAGCACAATTATTGCTCTTATTTGATGCTGGGGAAAAAAAAAAATACTTTCTGTAGTTTCAGAGCATGCAGAAAGCCCCAGGTGTTTGTGCATACATTACCACATTCCCATAAAGAGGATGACAACGTTGATGGATGTGGGGGAAACTGGCTTCTTTACTAGAGGAATGGTGGAGGGGATTTTGTGTAGTACTTGGGTTGTACAGTAACTCGGGCCACAGTTCTTGTAATTAAATGCGAGGCTGCCTGGCATACTGCTTTGGAAATTGCCTTTCAGTTGCAGGACCAGGGGCTGTTACTTAAAGCTTGTAGGAATTTGGACTGGAGCTGTTTGTCCTGCTGGGGCTGTTCCTGAGGCAGATCTTCTCACAAATATGGCACTCAAAGAACTGGAGGTTCCCTGGTGGCAGTGCTGGGATGTTGCTTTATAATGACATGGCTGAAGCTTGTCATAGCTGCAGTGTTGGAGCTCAGCAGCAGTTAAAAGCTATTTTTTTCAGTCATGTTTTTTCAGGTCAGGAGGTGTCATTGTTCCATCCAAGGGTATGTAATAACCCAGTTCTACAGGTGGACATTAGAGTTTGTATTTACAGCTGGTGCACGGACAGCGTAGGAACCCAAAATGTCTCAACGCATGGATGTCTTGTTTTACAGTGCTCTTTGTAACCACTGATCATCGACCAGAGATTCTAGAATGACAGAATGGGATTCATGTCTGTTCAGCTGGTCAGGATGCTTCACTAGAAGCACACGTGTGGGTGCTGAGAACAGGCGACATTGTGACAGTTGTAGGGGCTGAGAACTTGCCAGATTGTGACATTTGTGGGCGCTGAGAACGACCCAGATCGTGACACGTGTGAGTGCTGAGATTGGGCCAGATCATGACAGTTGTAGGGGCTGAGAACGGGCCAGATCATGACACGTGTGAAGCCTGAGGACTGACTGATTGTATGCAGAGACAGTTGGACAAATCCACGCCCTGACAGTGATCAGTGATCAGAGAATCACTATAAAAAAGCCTTTCTATTTGAAAAAACCTTTCCATCATTCACATGAAACTTCATCTCTAATCACCTGATTCATCTTCATATTTGTGAAAGACAGCTACACCTGTTTTCTTATGCTTTATCTACTTGTTTGACTATGTGTTCTGCTTGTGATAACAAAGAGTTAATTTTTGCTCAGAGTGCTTAAGAACTAGCAGAAAATGGGTACAAATGTTTCTACTAGGAATCTGTTTACCAATACTTAAAAAGAGCAGATGTTGCTCCCTTTGGAGTTCACTTCTAGGCAAGCTGAACTCTTCACTCCCACCTTCGCACAGAAGAGGAGGGAACCAGGTGAGAAAGCAAAGCAAAGCCCTTTGATGTAGATAAAAATACAGCCACTGAGGCATAAAAGCAGAAAGTAGCAGAATATAGATAGACTCACTCCTCTCTCACCTACCCCCCCTCCTCCCCAAAAGGTGCGTTCCTAAGATGTGTTAAGTTTCCCCATGCATTAAATAAGAGGGAAGAACCCAGTGGCACGTTAGTGATGCAGCTCTCGTGATTTCTGACTCGAAGTTAACCATGCAAGAATAGCTTTTGGGCTGCAAAAAGGAGAGATCTGAGGAGGCTGCCAGGTTTCAGAAATTGTGACAGAAAGCTTAATGCTCAGAGGCCCCTGTAGTTGACAGCTGTAAAGATGTCGTGTTATTTTATGCTGAGGATTTAAGTCTTACTTTATGTTAGTATTTTATTTTAAAAATAATTAAAAACAAGCTGGTGAAGTGAGGAGATAATGCAAGATCTTTCATGATTGTAACTGGAATTCTGTCCCAAGAAATGGGAGGTGTGGATTTCCCAGATGATTTTGAATTGAGATTTTTCTTTAAACAGCGCATTTAGTTTTGGATGCTGTCAGGATGGAGCTGAATGTTGTCAGGAAACCATCTGGCTGCATTAGTTGGGCAAAATTTGTTGCGTTTAACTCCTGCTGGCAGTAGACCTTCTAGAAGGGATTTAGGAACATGTGTCCCTTGTTGCAAATCAAAGTTGGAAGAGTTACAGGAAGGCATCTCCCACAGGTGCTGAGTGATCCTGCCAGCAAAGTCATTCCTCTTGTACGGCAAGGAATTAGCTATTAACATCTGAACTAGTGGTACCTGGGGAAAACCAGGGAGTTTTAGGTAATGTCAGCTTAGGGACCAGCCATGCATTCACCCTGTTCTAGATACCTACTTTAGAGCAGGGTAAGTCAGCCACCCAAGTTGCCTGATTTTCTCCCGCTGTTTATTCAGGATATTGAGATGATTTGCTGAAAGACAGATGTCTGGTTTGTCGATAGGAGTTTGCTTAATGAGCCTCTTTCTTCTCCCCACTTCTGGAGAAGTAAGGAAAGGTGAAGGTTGGTGACAGCACCCATCCTTCTCTATCCCCGCAAAAAACTGGCGCAAGAGTAAGACAGCGAGCTCAACTTTTAATTATTGCCATACAATTCCCATTGCAGTTTAATTACAGCTTTGTGTCCTCTTGATTTTTCTGCAAGTTGGAACAATATTTGGTTTGGGGGGTATTTTACTTCTTAACGTGTTGTTCTGCAGTTTATTAGGAAGTTTCAATTTGACCTGCGAGGCGTTAGTGATGTATCTTGATATCTGTGGCTCGTTCTCTGCATTCGTCACCCTGTAAGTCTGTGTATCTCAAGGCTGACTATTTTCTGAGGATTCTGATTTCTGTAGGGCATATATAATTCCATCAAAGTGAAACAAATTTATTTATTATTTTTTTTCCACATGTAATCAACAAAACCAGAAATGTATTAAAAGTAACTTCTAATTCTTGCTTATGAAGAAGATGGAAAGAAAGTGCAGTTTTATAAATCTTTTTATGTATTTAAGCCTGATTGTTACCGTTCAGTGGAACAATGAACAATTACTTGACCTAAAATCCTCTCTTTCTTAAGTCACTTTTAAGTGGGTTTATAATATGAAACAGGATCATTTATTTAAGTGATAACTTTGTGGGGAAAGGGAGGAATGTGTAGAGCATATTATGGATTATTTTTCCCTGTAGCTGCTAAATGCTTTTTTCTAGAATGACTGTGACATTTCCCCAAGTGATGTCTTTGCTAATGAACACTGAAAGCGGTGAAGAAGCTAGCAATGAGATTATGAGCATGTGCTGTTGTTCTTTTTCCCAGAAACTATTTTGAATAAGGTATTGTAAAAAAAAAAAAAAATCAATATATTTTGAAAAATTTTACACATGATTAAGTGGATAAGATAAAGTATTCATTCCATGTCATCTATATTTCATCACTGGGAAGAATCTAATATGAATTTTTCTCCCTTAAATGTGAATTTATTTGCTTGCAGGAAAGCTAACATTTGGATAAAAGATAGTTCTGTCTGACATGAATGGTTTTTGCTTTGTTGTAATTTATCTTTGCAGTTCTTTGTACAGGAATAAAATTCACACAGTAGATCATCAGGCATTTAAGGGGCTTGCATCTCCAGAACAGCTGTAACAGACCCAAAACTATTTACTGAAATGTCTGCACTAAGGTCTATAGAAACGTTTTTTTAAGATTTTTGTCTTGAAAGATGGGAATTTTTGTTTTAGGACTAGGTAAATTCGTACTGTAAATATAGCCTTAGTTGCCGTAATTAGAATTTGCCAATCTTACCTTGTTTAAGAATGACACTAGCCTAATTTGTGGTTACTACAGTACGAGGCTGTTGCCCAAATTTCCTTACCAATGTAGAAACACCAACAACCACTGAGAAATGTAATATAATATAATATAATATACATGTTGAATTGCTTCTTAGAAAACATTCCTGATTTCCATTCATATCAAGGGAGCCTTGGGCTACTTGATTCTTAATTTGGGTGCATGGTGCCCAAATACATAAACATCTCCCCTTCATGTCCCATCTCCATCCCCTTCCCTCCCCAAAAAACATGTATCATAGTCTGAACACAGACAGGTACGTGAATTACAGAACTGAGTAATAAAAAGAAAGAAATTGGATGTTCAGTAGAACAAATGCCGCTGACATAACATTTGCTATGTTGTTCTGTATTCGTAGCTGTTAATAATTGAATATTTACTTTGAAAACATTTGAAAAGCATTTTGAAAATTAGGGATGACTTTGGGGTTGACATTGCAGCCAAAGTCAAGATTTTATTTTTCTGTTTTTGTTCAGACTGAACAAAACCAAATAATATTTCCCATTACAAACAGATGTTCATATTAACAAAATGTAGTTAACTGCTGAGAACAATATTTTAGGGCCATATAATTATCAAAAGAAACATTCAAGAAATAATTAACTATCCTATGTCATTACGCAATAATTATACCATGAAAGTCCTCGTAACAAGCTATGCTGTAGGGCAAATACCGTATTTTCATTGTATCATTCTTAGAGTTCTTAGCTTCACTTTCTAATAGTTGCAGTACAAATATTCTTCTTTGCTCAGCTGTGTCTATCTGAGCATGCGTCTCAAATACAGATGCAGACATTCATAATGATGACAGCGAAAATACTGAAATAATACTTAGAAGCTGATGGAAGGCTCCCTCTAATATGTTTCATTTGCCAATTAGAAAGTATTCTGCTCTGTATAAGATTTTGGCCATGCTTGTCATAACAATTTCAAGACTGATGTAAAATCAGAAGTATTATCCTTGTTTTCCTTGGGGGAAACTGTGCACAAAGAGTTGATCGGCTGGACGGCAAGAAGATTGACAAAAAGAGGTAGGAGAGCTAGACTTTGCATAGACAAAAGGTCTTATGTAGGCATAATTATTCTTTGTATGTTCCAAGTGACTTCATAATGTAGATACTAAATCTGGGAGGAAAAAATGATTTATTTAAAAGCTTATTTTCATTTTAACACAGAAAAACATTCCAAATATTATAGTCATCTGTGAAGGAAAATAGTTAAAATATTTCCATTTCTTCTGTCCTTTGAAATATGTTTGTTTCTAAAAATTCTATTTATTTCAGCTATAACTCTATCAACTATTTCTTATCTTGTGCAATATAAAATAATAATGAATTTCAAATAAGATGTGGGTTTGAAATGAAAATTTTGACATAGCTCACGTTGCTGACATTGAAAAGTCCTCAAACGTCTTAATGCAGTTCCTGGTCATGGAAGGGCCACGGAGATAAGAGACTGGAGCATCTCTCACGTGAGGAAAGGTTGAGAGAGCTGGGACTCTTTATCCTGGAGAAGAGAAGGCTCTGGGGGGGAGGATCTTGTCAATGTATATAAATACCTGCAGATCTTTAGCTGCAAAGAAGACAGGGGCAGGCTCCTGGCCCAGTGACAGGACCAGAGGCAATGACCACAAACTGAAAAATGGGAGTTTTCCTTTGAACATCAGCAACCACATTTCTGTTGAGGGTGGCTGAGCACTGGCACAAGTTGCCCAGAGAGGCTGTGGAGTGTCCGTCCTTGAAGATGCTCAAAAGCCCACTAGATGTGGTCCTGGGAAACCAGGACCTGTCATGGCCCTGATTGAGCAGGGTGGTGGCTGGAGCAGATGACCTGCAGAGGTCCTTTTCAACCTCAATCATTCTGTGATTCTGTGAAAAACACTTATTTTCTACTGGAAACAAGTTCAGTTAAAATTGTATTAATAGCTCTGCTAAGGGCAAATTATGGGCACTTAACCACAGCCTCATAATAGGTCACTCTTTCATCAGTTTGACACTATTCCTGCCAAATATCACCATACTTTGACAAAAACAGCGCTGATGTTTTGAATGTAACAAACTAATTTTTGATAGGTTTTTTTTTTTTATTAGATATCTGGTAGAGTTAGAAAGACAGACAAGCGTTTGCGCAAGGAAACATTTATTTTGAAGCCTCATATTTCAAAGCTAAGTACACAAGATAACAGTGTCTTAGAATTAAATTAAATACATAGCAGGTCATCTCTGAGAGAAAAATTGGAGCAGAAAGGGATATTAAATGAGGAAAGGGAAGACAAAAAGAGTGGGGTAGTAATTTCTCTGAGACAAGAAAACAGTATATAACATAGAAATATGATTTTAATGTACCATAAAATAATTATCATATTGCAGTCATTTAGTCTTTAGTATTTAACAGAGTAAAAATTTATTTTTCTTGGCTTTTTTCACTGTTTTCCTTCTATGTCTTCTTCCTTACTCTTTTACCCCCATCTCTGATGCTCACAAATGCTTCAGAATTGCCATCATCGGGGTACAAGGAACTGTAACTGTAAAAGAATGTTTCTTTTCTGCACCATGAAAATGAACATCTTATCAATCTCTTTAGCACTGTTTTTTTGTATCTCTTATAAAGCCAAATATAAAGAATTATATTACAAATATAAAGAATTATAAAGAATTTAAACATTGGAATTAACATTGATACTGTTTATGTTGTTACTTAAAAGGTAGAGGTAGGTAAATTAGATTCTTTTAATAGTGAAAGTATTGGTCAGATATTCAATAATTTTTCTGGTTCCTTTGGTAATAACTAGAAAATAAGGCGTATAGTCCTTGTTCTTATTAAGTCATTGGAGTCACAATCAAAGTCTACACCTTTCCTGTTCTTTTACTTCAGCTGTCACACCCTGCTGCATCCAGACTATGCCTTTAATGCAACGCCCTTTCTTTTTTTTTTCCTTTTTCCAAGAATTCCAGCATTTTAGCTTTTTCTTTAATCTAATAACAGGACTTTAACCTGATACACCCTTTATCCTACAAAATGCTTCTTTTGAGATTTTGAATCTTGAAAATCTTACTGCAGGTCTTTTGTTTTTCTTCTTGTTTTTTTTGTTTCTTTGTTTTTCCTCCTGTCCCAGTCACATAGTAAGTGATTAATAAAATTTTTAATAGTATCTGCATTTCTCAGAAGCCTAAGTGACTTAAGTTCTGAGGAGAGCACATTTACCCAGGACAGCCTGGGCACAAAGCAAGGCTGCTTTGCACTTCAGCTGTGTCTGTATGAGGAAGAAGCAGAACTGCTCAGAGGTGTTTGGCTCCATGAACTTTATGAAAACTATATACTTCTTCCCAGTAAGCTAGTAGATTACCTCTGAAAGTTGCAATCCTTAGCTTTCAGGCTGTCTCATTAACTCAGTCTTCCCTAATGACCTTATCTCATCCTTCTGCGTACAGTAGTTATAAATAAATCATTCATTTCCAACTGTCAGCAGAAACTGCTGCTTCTCCTTCTGAGCCTTTCTGTGTAAGTTTGCGCTTGCTTTGCATCCCCCCCCGAGGTGCAGAGTGCATTTGGAAATGTATCCTTCAGGGCCCTTCTTGACGATCTGGATTTATTTCAATGCTCCTGTAAACTGCCAGGCAACATTATGAATGGATAGCATGCATCACTGACGCTTGTACTGCCTGTTCTACTTTTAAAACACTCAGAAATATTCAGAATACACTTTGAGTCCTAGAGATTGTATATACAGTAAGTTTGCATATCCTCAGGTTATTCTTCCTTCACTCTTTCTCTGTCACACGTGCTTTCCATTATTGTTTCAGTACACTATCTCATCACAGTCTTGACTGACTCCTTGGGGTATTTCTCTGTGTGTTTATGTACAAGTGCCAAAGTTGAGATTAGTGGTTATTACTCAAAACACCATCTTCTTCCACCATGACCATGTTTCAGTGAGAAAGAGCATGGCAGGATCAGCTTCTGATGTGTTTCTGTAGTCATCAATCTGGAACAGAAGATCAAAGAACTGCGGTTAGATAGATTTGGTTTAAATGCATTACTTGCTTTTGAAAAAAAAAGTTGTGACCAAGCCTTGTAGTGGTGGTAAGAGATCCAGGTGCATTTGGAAAGACTCCTCAAGGGAGTTTTCCCACCTTAAAAATGATGAGAACCTTATTTCAGGATGGAAAACATGATTTATTTGTTTCATGCTCTTGCTGGTTTGCTAGCTAATTAGACTTCAGTTTTCAGTACCATAAATTTTTTCTTTCCCTCTACTTAATCATATGTTTTTATCACAACTTCACAGAAATTTTGGGTCATGCTGTTTCAGCCTTTAATGTATCACCCTCAGAAGAGGATGTTATTTTATTGCAGCGCTTAAAATGAGTCTCATTAACCTGTTTTATGTTTTGACATTCAGAAGCAATATCAGTTAAAGATTTTGAAACTGTCAAAATATTCAAGCTTTTGGATGTATAAAGTTGGGTTTCTCAATCTGTTGCTGAAATGTACAGATCAAAGCAAATTCATTTATAGTGAGCTCAGTGCCTTTAGATATCAAGGTAATAAAATTCTTGTCTTGCTCTCATGGTAAATAGGTAGTTTGTACATTCTGATAAAGTCAGAACAGTAACAGTTTTGAATTACTTATGAGGAAATTCCTTGATTATTCTTGATTTTTCAAATGTCACAAAACAGTGTTAGTGTCACATTTTAGATTTAACTTAGCATTAATAAATTTCTGTTGAAGTTTTGATGTCAGTCATCAGTAGTAGGCATGGGCAGATGGTTTACTGACTTTTGCAGCAAAAGCTGTGGCAGTCAGGTGAAGTTCCTGGTGACTGGAAAAAGGGGAACATCGCAACTCGTTTTAAAAAGAGTAGAAAAGGGGACCCTGAGAACTACCAACCTCTCAGCCTTACCTCTGTGTCTAGAAAGATCATGGAACAGATCTTCCTAGAAGCTATGCTAAGGTGCATGGAGGACAGGGAGATGATTCTGGACAGCTAGCTTGGCTTCACCAAGGGCAAGTCCCACCTGACCAACCTAGTGGCCTTCTATGATGGAGTGATGCTATGAGTAGACAACGGAAGAGCTACAGATGTCACCTGTCTGGATTTCTGTTAAGCCTTTGACATGGTCACCCACAACATCCTTATTGCCACATTGGAGAGATACGGATTCAATAGGCGGACTGTTTGGTGGATAAGGAATTGATTGGATGGTTGCATCTAGAGAGTCGTTGTCAATGGCTCCATGTACAGATGGAGATGTGTGGCAAGTAGTGTCCCACAGGGGCCCAAATTGGGACCAGTTCTGTTTAATACCTTAATTAATTAAACCTCATGAGGCTCATGATGCTAGGACAAAGGTTGGACTGGATGACCCTGGAGGTTCTTTCCAACCATAAAGATTCTGTGATGCAACAAGGGTGACGTCCTGCACCTGGATCAGAGCAATCCCTGATATCAATACAGGCTTGGGGATGAAGGGAATGAGAGCAGTCATATGGAAAAGGACTTCGTGGTACTGGTGGATGAAAAGCTGGACATGAGCCAGCAATGTGTGCTCACAGCCCACAAGGCCAATCATATCTTGGGCTGCATTGAAAACAGTGTGGCCAGCAGGTTGAGCACTACTCTGCTCTGGTGAGATCCCAGCCAGAGTGCTGTGTACAGCTCTGGAGTCCTTAGCACAAGAAGGACATGGACCAGTTGGAGCAGATCCAGAGGAGGGCCACAAAAATCATCAGAGGGATGGAACACATCTGGTATGAAGAAAAGCTGAGAGAGTTGGCGTTGTTCAGCCTGGAGGAAAGAAGGCTCCAGGGAGACCTTATGGTGGCCTTTCAGTGCTTAAATGGGGCCTATAGGAAAGATGGGGACAGACTTTTTAGTAGGTCCTGTTGTGACAGGACAAGGGGTGATGGTTTTAAACTAAAAGAAGGTAAACTTAGGCTAGATATAAGGAAGACATTTTTTATGATGAGAGTGGTGAGCCACTGGAACAGGTTGCCCAGAGAGGTGGTAGAAGTCCCATCCCTGCAAACATTCAAGGTCAGGCTGGATGGGGTTCTGAGCAATCTCATCTAGTTAAAGATGTCCCTGCCTATGGCGGGGGGGTTGGACCAGATGACTTTTAAAGATCCTTTTGAACTCAGTCTATGATTCTCTGATCTAATATATAATTCAGAACCAACTAGGAAGAGAAAAAAATGGAGCTGATTTTTTCGTTTACCTTTCTGAAAGCAAAATGACAAATTACTGGGACACTTGCACTGCTTTGGCATCATTCCAGGCATGCTGCTGCTAAGCTAGTCCAGCTTTCAAAACAGTGAGAAGAACACTGCATCTGCAGGAACATCTGTCTGAGGATGAGGAGTGAATTTGGACAACAGACATCAATGCTGGGAGACGGTAAAGAGACAATAAAAACAAGTGAAATGGGTTTAATGTCACTAGGAAGGCTGCGTCATTTTTCCTGTTTTTAATCTCTGGCAGTTGGTAGAAAGCCGTGGGCATGGATGTTTCATTTCTAATAAGAGGATGAAAAATATGCCAATATTTAAAGGAATTATTGGGGAATAAGGCTTCAAATGACTTTTGGAGGAAAAAGTGATTGTAATGCAAATATTCCATCTTAGTTGGTGGGAGATTTAAAAAGAACTTATATAGTGTTAGTCTAGAAAGCAAATGTCCTTTTTATTCTAGAAAGTAATGATCATTAAACAGAAGTTCCTCATACTGGTTTAGTTTGGAAATGGCTGCATTTGCCAAAAGCTTGTGCCAGGTTTTCTCCTCCAGCTGATTCCAGCTCTGTCTGCCTATCAGCATTGCCACTGACATTTTTTTCATGTATACTCCATCATTCTCTTGCTTGATGAAAGTAAAAAAAAAATAAAACAACCCCACCATATATTTCACTGGGTTATCAAAATATGGTGCTTAGCTAAGATTAGCTTAGCACCTTTCCCCGTGCAGTTCTGGTAAAATGGAAATACATTTTTTTGCACAGCTCATTAGTACCCATCCCTGATCAATGCTCATCTTTTCAGATTAATGAATATGTGGAGAATATCTTGTACAGGTCACGACGGAGAGAAAATAGTATCAGGATTGCTTAGTTCAGTCTAAAAATCAGTGATGTCATTAATAATCTGAAGATAAACTAGCTCAGAAAGCTTCTAACAAGTGCATTTTGGATATTTTGCTAGAAAGTGACAGCATTTGCAATTCTAACAGTGCAGAAAATTAACGGCAGACTGAATATATTTCTATCCTGCTGTAACAATAGCTTTACAGCCAAATAGTGCTTAAAAGTAAATGTTTCATGGTAAATGTTATTTTCTTAATATCATCTGGAGCAAAAAGAGCCTTTACACATAATCCCTTTTCTTCGCCCTGTAGGACAAATTTCCTTTTTTAAAAAACAACTTATAGTGTGAAAAGTATTCTGTAAAAAACCTTTCCTTGTACCACTTCTGTGACTGCAGGTTTTAAAGTAAAAAGCTGATCCATTGTTTATCCTGAGATTGTTCTTCTCCAGCGAGACACCAAAATTCTGGATATATCTTGTCTTTTTTATTTTATTTGTTGTTTCAAAATCACATGTTTTGCAACTTGCCAGTGCTGGTGTTGATGCTAAGAAGTAAGGAGAATGTGTAATACCTCTAGAGCACAACAGGAGGGAAACCAGGTAGGGATGTTACATTTAGTGGATTTACCATCCTTGGAGATATTCAAAAGCCATTTTGACAGTGTTCTGGGGAACCATCTCTAGGTAGCCCTGCTTGAGCAGGGGCATTGGACCAGATGACCTTCAGATGTCCCTTCCAAACTCAACCATCCTGTGATACTAAATTCCTTGAAGTGCCAAGCTAAATTCTAAAAAACCAAAAATTTATCATCTTTAGAACCATAGCTATTGCCTCAAAAACTTCATTTTTCCTAGTGTATTTTTCTGATTAATTTATTTGTCAAGAACATATACAGGATTTAATTGAATTCCAGGCTCAGCTCTGTAGATGCTTTGCTACCATTAGAAGCTCTGTTCTGAAAAGCTGGTGTTGAAAGGTTGTGATAAAGACAGGTACAGTCAGATGTTGCAGAAGTGCATACATGTGTACATACATAGCAATTATAAAAGGAACTTGCTTTTAAAGAAAATATTTTTTTGTTTTCCCTTTCAAGGACAATATTTTAAGAAAAAACATCTATTTCCTGAAACTGGAAATCAACAAAATAAAAAGGGGAGCAAGATTACTACTTTTCCAGTGATCAGCACAGGAGATTGGACAATAGATGCTATGTATCTTATGGCTTGTGGCTCAAGAGGGTTAGAATAGGACAGTCTCCTGCAAATTCCTGACACTCCGTTTTCTACATATAAAGCTGTTATGACCTACCATCCAAGAGATTGACTACTTTTGGTAAGATGCCTTCAGGTCTTTGGGTGAGGCACTACATATTTTCATTATTCTCCTTTTGATATTCAGCATAATAAGGCTCATGTAGGTACCATGTAATAATTATGATTTATTTTTTTCCCTACTGAACAGAATGGAGCAGTATTCATAAAAGAAATCCACAGGGAAACAGTTTAGTACCTATCAGCAGTCCTTTGATCAAAAATATCTGCTTCTCATTATGCAGAGATAAATTAAGAAAGCTAGCGGAGTCACCAGAAATTATTTGGAGCCAACATTAATCAAAAGCAATCTTAAGTTTCCTTTGAATTTTATCCAGCTGTGCTCAGTTTCGAGGCAGAGAAAAAGTGCAAAATAATAATAAGGGTATTCAGCAAACCAGCTTACAATATTGTTCTTATTTTTAATTTCTCTCAATTGAGAGAAATACTCATTTAAAGTCTAACTAGCAAGCTGTTGGCCTACACAGTGCAGAGTTAGAATAGATGTTTCAGTTGGGAGTGTCCTACAACCTTCATCTAGTCCAACTGCCTGAACACTTCAGGCATGTGACCTAAAGTTAAAGTGTATTATTAAGGGCATTGTCCAAACGTCTCCTAAACACTGACAGGCTTGGGGCATTGAACACCTCTCTAGAAGCCTGTTCCAGTGTTAGACCACCTTCTTGGTAAAGAATGGTTCCTGATGTCCAGCCTGAACCTCCCCTGGCTCAGCTTTGAACCATTCCCATAAGTCTTGTCATTAGATACCAGAGAGAAGATACCAGCACCTCCCTCTCCACATCCGCTCTTCAAAAAGCTGTAGAGAGCAGAAGGTTGCCCCTCAGACTCCTGGTCTCCAAACTAGACAAGTCCTCAGCCGCTCCTCACAGGACATGACTTACAGCTCTTTCACCACCTTTGTTGCCCTCCTTTGGACACATTTGAGGACCTTAATGTCCTTCTTAAATTGTGGAGCCCAGAACTGCGTGTGGTGCTCAAGGTGAGGCCGCAACCCTCAGGACAGTGGGACAGCCACCTCTTTTGACGGGCTGGTCATGATGCACCCCAGGAAGTGGTTTGCCCTCTTGGGTGCCTCTCGCTGCTGACTCACATTGAGCTGCTGTCGACAAGCATGCCCAGATCCCTTCTGCTCTCCAGCCACTCCTCTCCCGGTTTATACTTGTTCCTGGCATTTCTCCATCCCAGGTGCAGAATCCAGCATTTGCAAGTTGCATGTACTTTTGAGACACTGATTTAGAGGTGTGGGTTTTGTCATTATTGATAGGAAATGCAGAATTCAAACAAGTAGAAGCCAGAGCAAACTGTCTTCTCCATGCTGTGAATGTGTTCCAAGGTTCATGCTGAAGGACAAAGGTTGGCCAGCACAAATACCTGAGCTGGTGCTACTGGCCAGGACTGCGCCTCAGCAGCCTGCTCCACTCCTACCGCAGTGTGGTGCATACACAGCACGCGCCATCACCGAGACTCTTTCCGGGAATCACACCTTGTTTCCAGCTTTGCAGGCTGCTTTTCACTTAACCAATACATCCAGATTTGTGAAGCAGAAATAGAAAACAAGAAGTTGAATTCATCAGTTTTACAAAGCCATCACTGGACAGAGGGTAAAACCTTACTGAAATAACTTCATAGTTTTCTGCAAATATGACTTTTTTTTTTTTGTCTCTGCTGCTTTTCTCCAGTTTCGAAGCCTCTTTCCTCATCACATCTGAGCTATCAAAAGTCCTCTCCTTCCACTTATATTTCAGAGTGCTTTAGACCTTTCTAATGTAGCTGCAGTGAAAATATACAAATGACTGAAAGAGGGTAAGCAAAGAAAACCAACTACTATGGGTGTATCCTTCGCATGGATCATACATTTTTCTCAGTTTCCTTCTTTGTCTATTTCTATTGAGAGCCAATATTGTCTTTTACACATTGCCTACCCCACTGAGGTCTGATTTATTTTCTAGTCACTGCCTTAATAAACAAAATGCATATTAGCTGTGGGTGAGTGCTCTTCCGACAGGGAAAAAAATTGCACTGGATTGTTACAGAAATCTGGAGCAAAGTTCCTGTATAATTCAGGGTTTCTGAAGGAAGGGCAAGTATCTGCCTCACTCATACAATCATTTTCACATCCCTGTGAGCTTTATTATGCTTAGATCTATAAAGTCACTTTTCTAATAGCGATTGTTCCTGTCTTTATGTCTGAGTGGTGGTATCTCCCCTGTCCTACCTGTTTTCTGTCCATATTGAAAACAATGTCTTGGGATGTGGCTGATTTTTCAGCAGGGGAATGCTCACTGCGAGAAGGCGATGGTTCCCCTTTGGTTCCTGGCAGCCAGCCTATTAGCTACTGACAGCCTTTATTGAATCAGCATGTGGCTCAAATCCAGAAATGAATTATAATGTAAGATCAGAGTTATAGTCTCAGAGAAAAAAAAAAACAACAATGTTAGTGCATTGACAGCTGTGATCAAAGCTGTTTCTAGTTCTCTCAGAGGTAGAAATCCCTAGGCGGCAATCAAAGGTTTCATGGGTAGGAATTACAGACAGAATTCATAATGGGCTCCAGCCAAAGTAAAAAAAGTCAAAAGCTTCTGCAAGCAGAATACTTGCTTGGTTCAGAACCAAGTCTCTGCAGGCTAATTTAAAATATCTCCTCCCTCAAACAACTTAGTCTCACTCTAAAAGTCCAGAAAAATATTATATTAATATATAATGTTTACCTAAATATAGCATATTTAATATCTTCCATGCAGCATATTGGATTGGGAAAAAAATATGTATCTTTATATATCTGGTGATGTACTCCTTTTCTCCATTACATGAGTTTGTAACTGATGAGGCAATCAAGCACACTGATTTTATTTCTTTAATGGTCAAAGCCAATATAACACAGGACCAGTGTTGGTTTAGAGAGGGGTAACTCTCTAGGTCAGGCAGAAAAAGGTTGAATAAGCTTTCTGGTAAAAATAGGTAATTCTTTCTGCTGTCTAGCAGAAACACGATTCTTAGTGCCTAAAATTTATAGCAATGTCTGATGAATCACTGCAGTTTAGGATGAGCCAGTCTGACAACTGTAACTACGTTTATGCATAAAAACAAGTCCCTGATATGTTGCAAAGCAACACTAAGATTTAGAGTCTTGTTTTATTTACGTGTGACTTTTGGTAGATTTATACTGGCACCTGTCTGGAGTCCAGGATACTGGTTGCACAGCACGTAGGTTGGCTTGGCCTGATGCAGGGTATTTACTCCTGTGGAGGAGCACACGCAGTTCCTGCTGGGATCTGTCTAGGGGTATGATGACAACACTTTGCAGGTCGAAACACTGGGACTCCTCAGGAAGAGTGCATTTGGATGGTTTTAAAATACCTGACATGCTGACAGGCATCTTTGATCTGCTCTGACTGGGCTGGAACATATCCAGCAGATGGATTAGGTTGATGGATGATATTCTTCCCATTTCTGTGTCTCCCTACAGTGATGCTCCTTCTCTGAGGTAAAGTGCTGGGGTTGAGCCGAAATGCCCTGTGCCCAGGCTCGGGGCACATGAAGCTGCATGGGGCTAGGAAAGGAGGAGGGGAAAATACTTTTATGCTATTCTGAGAACAGAATTATTTTGTTATAGATGTTAAAAGTTGAAAAATATCTGGAAAAAATTACGCTAAAATTAATTTTGGAAAGTAATGATTTGAGTTATACATGTGGATTATGGCCGCTTATATTGTGAAAATTCAAGAAAGTATTTTACACCATATATAGACATGCATATGTGGTTTAAAAGAAAGTGGAGTGAAAGGAGGAAAAAAAAACATCCAGGTTCCAAAAATCTCATGGTAAAATTTTACTTTAAATATAATTTATGTCTATGGCATTCTTATTGTGCCCTGTTTCGGTGGAAGAAACATCTACGCAGGTCTGAAGGCCTTTAGGTTCTCCTTTCCCAAGCTGCCACACAGACAGTGACACCCTTCTCCTGAATTCAGGCAAGCAGGTATACTTTCTTTTTAATCTCCGTAATTTTAATTGACAAAGAAGGAAGCTGGCAATATGAGGCAATGTGTGTAGCTTAAAGAAAGAAGCCCTAGGACTGAGTGGACTTAATGCCACCAGCTTGGAGAGTGGCGTGACTCTACCTCTTCAGTGTCTTAGTGGTCAAGTTACAATTGATTTATGTCTGTAAATTTGACTCGTTTATATTCTCCTGGATCACTCAAAATTGCACATAGCTATTTTTTCTCACTACTTGTCATTATAAATTATTATTATTATTATCTGCTTCTGATGGAATCTCCTCTTTTTTCTATTCTTTTGTAGATTTTTAAGAAGGCTCCCTGTGATAAAAGTTTCCAAAATTTTTCAGTCGCTTCTGTTGATTTAGTCAGCAGTGCCCCTGAATTTAAATATTACATAGTCTCCTAAAATACTACAATATGAATGCTTTGAAGAATGTCCACACTTGTGTTTGTGTTACTTCTTTAAAGTAGACCAGAAGATAAAACTAGGCAGGAGTCTGCCAGATAGGTCCTGTTGTTTTCTCTCTGCTGACTCATTGTTATGAGCTCAGTAATTAAGTGGAGCTGTGCTTATTTATGAATTAATATCTGTTTTTTTTAATATTTGAACTGTTCAGTAACATCCCTTGTTTATAGAATATAGTAGAGATTTTCATACTGGGAGATGTTTTACACAAGTGTGCGTGATAGGCAAGAGCGGGAATATTTTAAAGAAAATATGCTGAAAAATGTACCCTTTTTAATAACATTTTGAGATACAGCTTGGATAGCTCCAGCTTTGTTGTTTAAAACCTGCTGCTCTTTATTTTACCATTAATTGAACATATGGGCATCATATTTTTTATCTACCCTGTTGTAGAAATCTCTTCTAAATCACAAATCTGTCTAAATCCAAATCTTTCCTGGTATCTTGCTCTCAGAAAAGTTCAGTATGGTGACTATAGATGCATAGGTAACTATAGCTTTGCACAGCTCTAACTCCCATGGAAATGTAAGGAATTATCTCCAGCTTTCCAATTGATCTAATTATTTCAATCCTTTCCCCTTGAAAAAACAAAAATTATAGCATCAGCCAACACCAGGCCTGACCAGCTTTTACCTGCCTTGTCTCTCTCTTTTAAGTTGCTATGCAAGAAAGCACAGATTTAAATGAGCTTCATTAGTAGAATAATAAGCTCATCAGCCACTTTTTATGCTAAGCTGAAGAAAGTAATGGCTGATAGGCATCAGCTTCACTTATATTGTAGCAGTAGGCTTTTAGAAAGGCACTGTGAACAGCAGCGAAAAAGAAAGATACCCTTTTTAGAAAAATGGTACATTGTGGGGATTTGGATAGTATTTTTGGGCAAAGACTTTTTTTTCCCCCCTTCATGGTATCTGACAAGGATGAGCTGACTACTTACAGTCTTTTTTGCTGATACATTCACTTAAATCACATGGAAACAGTTAACTCAGAAAAAGTTAGAAACCTCTCTAAACCGGAGCAGTTTTAGATGCTGGATAGGCACATGCTGTATCTCCTTTTGTTATTTTTTCCTGTCTAATCTTCACAATCCACAATGCTTTGGTTAACATGGAAAAAATTGCATTAGCCAAACAAATTCATATGGCTAGAAGTGGCTAGGCTGGTGCTGAAAATGGGGAGATACAGGGAGTAGAAAGAACATCAACAATATCTGGATTCTGTGATTGTTACCTTTAGCATTGGGAAAGTTACTAACGTGAATTTTATTCACATCCTTCCCATTCAGAAAAAAAAAGAAACAGAATACCAAGGAGTATTCAAAGCTGGTAAGCACACTGACTTGGCTGACTTCATCAATAACATCAGTGTTTTCATCACAAATCCAAAACAGCAGCGTATGAGCTACTATGAAGGAAATTCCAGCCAAAACCAGTACAAAAGTTGAGGAAATCAGCTTCAAAGTATAATTTCCAGTAGCAGGTAAAGCACGTAATTCACTGTGCAGTGATGATTCCTGGTAAAGAACATGTTACATCGTACTACGCCTGTCCAAGCTATTGGAAAGTGCTACAGAATGTGTGTCATACCTGATAAAGGTGGTATTATATCCTCTTCACAGATCCTAAATAGTTTTAGGCTGGATGTGGGCCATGTTTTAGGCTTATATGTTAAGAAAATGGTGCTCTGGGGCATGTGCAGTTCCAGGAGGAACTGGCAGCTGTGGTATCCCCAGTACTAAGTGGGTTGCAGGAGACTTTTTTCCTCTTTCTGCTGAACTGAGGGGCTCAAAATCTACTTAAGCTGCGTGCAAGATGCTTCAGTCCTGTTTTGTACCTCATACCTAGTGCACACAAGATCCGTCTTGGTACGAATTTAGACATCAAGGTTATACTATTTCCAGTAGAAACTAATACAGATAGCCACTTGGTATACCTGCACTAGTAGATTCCGTGGGTAGAGATCCCTGCCATCAGAAGGCATCAAAAAAGAAAATGAAGCCTAGATTGAAAGAAACAAAACCAACTAGACCTCCTGATCTTCCTGATTCCGTGATTAGCCCTGTACAGATGAGATGGCCATGAGATCTTGACATTCTGCAGTACATTAGAATGAAAATCAGGAAGCAAAAGCAGGACTCACATAAAAATGCACCACTGAAGAGGAGTTAATAGATTAATCATGAATGACTTAGAACCTCAGTTTTGTTGCCTAAAAAGTGTAATCAATATATATCAATATTTTGCAGAGTGACATATAACAAATATTAGGAAAAACTAACCATATTTTAAACTTTGTAAATATATTTCTATGTGAATGTTTAAAGATTTTTCATTTTTTTCACTTGATTTGGTCTTATAATTTCTATGTAGAGCACTGGGCTTTACCAAATGATGTGAAAAGTTGAAGAAGGATCACTTTGTTTCACAGTGACTGAAGGATACCCTCTGTCCTCTAGATTTCTGCACAACAGCAAAGTACCTGAGACTTCAGCTGGAAGTTTTTCCTCACGTGGAATCACTAAAGAGGCTGTAAGTTTCAAAAATCAAGTTCAATATAATGCTATTTTTATTCTATGCCGTGCTTTGGGAATTGTGAAGATTACTTTTAATTGGGTTACTTAAATAAAGACAAGCAGCTTTTTTGCTTGAGCTTTTTTTTGGCATGTGTCTCACCTTTGAATGGAGAAAAGGACACAATGAAGAGTATTTGTTAGATAGAAGTCAAGTGTGAAAGGTATTTGAAAAAAAAGAGAACTGAGAAAAGGCACAGGGGAAGACTAAAGCTAAAATGTATTTGAATGAAATCAGAGGAAAAAATAAGAGTGCTTAGCACTGCTACAGGATTCCTAGTGTGGAAAATGAAGGCCAAAACTGAGTTGAATTTGGTGTAAATAGAATAGAATGGCTCAGTTGGAAGTGTCCTACAATGATCATCTAGTCCAACTGCCTGAACACTTCAGGCATGTGACCCAAAGTTAAAGCATGTTATTAAGGGCATTGTTCAAATGCCTCCTAAACACTGACAGGCTTGGGGCATGTGACCACTGTCGTGGTGTAACCTCGCCTGACAATATGCCTTTTAATGTCCAGCCTGAACCTCCCCTGGCTCAGTTTTGAACCATTCACATAAGTCTTGTTAAATACCAGAGAGAAGAGATCAACACCTCCATCTCCACATCCCCTCTTCAGGAAGCTGTAGAGAGCATTGAGGTTGCCCCTCAACCTTCTTTTCCTCAAACTAGACAAGCCCAGAGTGCTCAGCCACACCTCACAGAACATGACTTCCAGCTCTTTCACCACCTTTGTTGCCCTCCTCTGGACACATTTGAGGACCTTATTGCCCTTCTTAAATTATAGAGCCCAGAACTGCACACAGTACTCCAGGTGAAGCCACATCGGTGCTGAATATAGTGTGACAATCACCTCCTTTGATGGTCTGGTCATGCTGTGTTTGATGCCCTCTTGGCTGCCAGGGCTCACTGCTGACTCACATTGAGCTGCTGTCGACCAGCACCCCCAGATCCCTTCTGCAGGGCTGCTCTCCAGCCACTCCTTTCCCAGTTTGTACTTGCTCCTGGCATTACTCCATCCCAGGTGCAGAATGCAACAAAGTGTAGGACTTCTTGCAGATGTAAGTACCAAAAGTCACATTTCACTTTATGTGCTTGAAGCGTTTAATTTTTGTTCTTTCCAGTCCACTGTTTAATGGCGTTAACATTTTTACAAGAAAAGATTGGTATGCTTTATCTCATAGAATTGTTTTTCTGTTGATGGTAAATTATTTGTGAAAGTCAAGAAGACCCTTTCAAGTTTTTTCTTTTTCTTTCTTCAGATCTGGAAATAACTTATAGCTTAAATTCCTCATAGTTGTTCCTTTGGCTTCGTACTCATAAAAACATAATGTTCCAAAGCCCCATGGGAACTCCTGCTCAGGCAGCTCTTGAACTTAGGCAGCATTTTAGCATCTACTTCTGAAGAGCAAGGATTGAGATCAAATCCTCAGCACAAGATGAATTTTCAATTTAACAAAGCACCCATGTTTTTGCGCTACTTCTGGAAAATTCAGGAATTCTAATCACATGTATAAACATCTGTAAATTCTTAGGCAACTTGTGAGGGACCAAAACCAGAAGATGTATCTGTATTTTAAACTTAATTCTATTACTGCTGAGATTTCAAGACTCTTAAAACTTACTGCACTAAAAACCTATGCCTACAGCCTTAGCTTGTTGATCCTTACAAAATGCTAGGATCAGAGGTGAATACTGGAGAAGACAGAGCACCATATGGTCCATCAAAGCATACTGGGGGAGCAGTGCTCCTATCCTGGCAAAAGAGACATTAAGGATTGATACAATTTGGAATTGCTAATATACCCTTAGGGTTCTGTTGTCCTGTCAATATGTACATCCTGTCAATATGTACATGTAATTCCCGTTAATTCTGGTGGAAACTATACAAATATATTGTGATGAGATTAGGTTTTGAAAAATAGTATTTTAATTTTTATATCCATGACAAACCTGAATTATTCAAAGAATGACAACCCTAAATCTCTGCAGATTGCGGAGCTTGTGTTTTTCGATAAAAGAATATCAAGGTGAAGATTCAAATGTGATTTTGTGCTTTAACTTCACCTCATATACACAGATATATGCACACAGATAAGTAGGTGATCTATATATATGTGAACCAAAGGCTGGATTATATGAATAAAGGTTTAATTTTCTCTCTTGTGCATATTCAGAAGTGGCTTTGGTCTTTGACAGTAAACCAGCCTGAGTGCTTCATAGCCTCTAAGCATCTTAATTTTGTCTTCCCCTCAGTTTCTTCTTCATTATGGTAGTATCTCAAAACTGATTCCTTTGAAAAGTAGAATTTATACGGAGTATAATTGTGCAGCCACTGTGCTGCACAGAAGCATGAACATTAGATAAACCCTTGCCTATTTAGTAATTTCCCATTAAAAAATGAGAAAATACCCAAAGATATGAAAGAATAATTGGATTTAGTGTGGGTGAAGGGAATGTATTCTTTTTAGCTAATTATGTAATTTTTGTAACCCAACATCAGTGTAACTCAGTGTATGTTTCTATGGCATTTTTCATGCAAAAATAGCCACTTCTTTCATTCTCTAAGCCAACCAGAAGACACATAGCTGTAGTTAGCAGCACTTGGATTTAAATGATTGAAACCATATTGTGCATTTATGAGGCTGAGAGGAAAAAAAAGGAAAAAAGTGTTGATTTTCAGGAAATGTCAGTTACCAGCTCCATGAGGTTAGGAAGTTTCTTCACTTCTGAAGAATTTATTTCACTATTGCTCATTACAAGGTTTCTCCTTCCCAAGATCTGACAGTAGCTATTGTTTTGAACAGGACACAGGACTGATGGACTATTGCTGTGATCATATGAGGTGACTTTGAGGCATGATCTGATCAGCCTCCTTCGGCCCTTGAGTTGACTCGTCAAGGGCATTGTCTTGTGCAGAGTAGGTAGAACTTCAACCTCTAGCTTCCAAATTATCCAGATTTCCTGGGCTCAGATTAAGCATGCCACATCCCTCTAAGAGTCTTGGAAAATGCTTTCTAATGGTGTGATATTGGGAGTCTATCTGAAAAATGTGATTGTTACAATTTTATTAACAGATTAAAATAGTTTAACATTTATTGTCCATAGCAAAAATACAGAAAAGTACAATTTACTTTGAGAGTTATAATATCTACTGGAATTATTTGAACCTCCTAAATTTTAATAGAAAAAAAGGAGAAGGTTTCTAAAGCCTTTAATCATAAATTCAATTATGTTCAAATTAATTTAGCTTAAGGTGAGAGGTGATTACCAGCTATATTTAATTTAAAGCCACCCTATTTTTGTGAGCTTTTATGGTAGATTAAGGAGACAAGACTTTTCATTTTTATCAATGGATTTTCAAAGTACTTACTCTTTTGATAGTTTATTAGGACATTAAAATATTAATTAAAAGTTCTGCTTTGAAAGCTTCTTCCTCAAGCAACCCTCTCTATTCCTACTTTCATTTCAGCTGAAACATGACCCAAGAAGGGACAGTCATTTTTACGCCTTTTTAAACTATCATAGACCAAGATAGGAAAAGTACTGCAGCTAGAAAAATATAAATATGACACCCTCCACGTTAAGAAGACTTTTAAAAAAATATAAACTGGATATTCAGTAATTAATAATACAATACAGCATTGCTCTGTGGTGACTATGGCTCTGTGAAGTTTTCTGACTTTCTAGTTCACGAACAACCATTAGAATGTAGTAAAATTTCTTTTGAGCCAATTGATGTTTTCTACAGCCTGTCAAAGGTAGGATGTAATCCTAATCCATAATTGATATTGGTGGGCTGGTAAAAATTACACAGATGATGATTACTGAAGTTAATAACATACCATGGTTTTGAAATTATATACTCATGCGGATGTGGGAGAGTTTTCAAATGGTTTCAATTTTTATGGGTTTGAAATATTTTTTCCTTGTTTGAAAATATTACTGAAAGCACCGTCAAATTGTTACTAAAACCAGCTACACAATGCAGAATTTTTGTAAATGGAATCGTTGGAGATATTTTTTGAAGAAAAAAAAATTCAATACTTTGGCGTGAAGAATTTTAATGATAGGAACTAACAGAGATGCTGTATTTCTAAAAAGGTTGACTCACTTTCCTTTTATTTCTATGTAAAAAACATAGAAACCACACATACTTTACTAGAACACTGAAAAATGGACACTAAATGTAATCATTATTGTAGGTAACAAATGTGAATTCACATCAGTGTAGTATCTTGAACAGCTTTCTAATTTCTTTGGACTGTCTAGAATATATTGTTGCACTGGTGCCTGTTGTGTTATAAACTATGCAAACAAGAAAATGCCTAACTCAGGAAAATAGGAAATGCATCTTTTAGACTTGAACATTGATTAATATACAGAATCATGATTGTAGAATTGTTGGGACAAACATGCTTCCTTGCATCCAAGTTGCAGGTTAGGTTGACTACATTCACCAGTTCTTACACTGCAACTTATATGGTTTATCTGGACAAATGAGACAATAATGTTTTGTTAGTCTAATTAATATGTTGACGGTCTAATCAAATGTTTATTAATAACGCAGTTAAAATGACGCTAAGACTCATAATTCAAATTATGCGCTTTTTAGAAATTGGCTCCAGAATGAATCAGTTTTAAGGTTAGATTTAACATTCAGATTTAAGATTAAGATAATAAACTCTTTAATTATGTTTTAAGGTCACACTAAAAAAAACACCAACATACTTATTTTGAGATATATTTTCGTAGCTACTCTATTCTTGTCTTTTTTCCCTTTCTCCAGACAGCCTTGTATTACCTCAGAGCTGCAAGGTGTGTAGATCATCGCAGAGAATGCTGTTTGTTTCACCTGCACAGCATAAGGAAATCCTTTGCCCAAGATAAGTTGTATACGTATCAAGTGAGTTATAACCAAGTGATTCATGTGAATGTTGTTTACTTTCAAACAGGACTTTGACTTTAGTGGCTCTATGGCTACTATATTTCACAAGTCCATATGCTTGGGAGGCACAACTGATGTGTATAGATGGTCGATTTTTTTCTGATTTAACTAATTCTAAAGGAAATTAGCTATGAAGAAACCTATGGATTAAAAAGGCTGCTGAAAAATATTTTCTTCAGGGTCTTCAACTTCAGCTATATTAAAAATAATGCAGACTGCAGGCTGTAGTAAAAGCTTCTCATCTCATTGAAATGTCCTGCTGTTATAGGGAAATTGTGAACAGGTTTTTTCTCAGATAACATTGAAGAGGAAACAAGGTTTTAAATAGTTTGGCAAAGATAATATTTGTTATAATATTCCCGTAAGAAGCCCATATTTCCAAGGCGCAATCACTAAACCAGAGTATCTCCATGAAGATTGTTTCAATATCAAATTTGCTGATAAGCTAGCAATTGTGCAAACTCTGTAAGTGCTCTAAAAGCTCCTAGCTATGTATGTTATGTAGTGCTCAGTGAAAATTGTGTATTTTTTGTTGTATTTTTTGAATTATGGGATAAGAAAGACAATGAACAGATTAAAAAAAAAAAAGTCTCATTCAGAATCAAGACACTAATTGGAACATTAATTCTGACACCGCAAATTCTTCTTTCACTCATACTCATCAATACATGAAGATACTATAGAGCTCTGGTAAAGAAAAGTGATGCTGTTGAGCCCAAGGGTATGTCGGTGAACAGCCATCATCAGAGGCCAAAATACACAAATCAAGAGGAAAATTTAGCAAAGACTTACAGATCACTGTCTTCTTGTCCTTGAAGCTCAATGTTCAAGAGGCATTAGATGATACCTAGAGTTTCTTTGCCTAGTCCATGTCCCAGCAGCAAAGGAGTGCCTTGGAGTAGCTATTCTTGTACAGCTTTGCTGTTACCCAACAGATCCTCAGAGCAATGTATTCTGTCCTTTAGCTTTAAATCCTTTCTGATAGCTGGACACAGAGGAGATAACAAGGTGGGTTTGCCTGTTGCTTCCATTACGAAGAAGCCCACACTGTTACTTGGGAGAGGTTTTCCCCTACCTAGCTCATGCCTTTATATGTGATGCTGAACTTGCTTTATTCTCTCCTCCTTGCTTGTAAGGTGCTTACTCAGTCATGCTGGAGTGATACAAATATGACAGTGTTGAAATACGTGTGAGTGCCTAAGTTTCCGTGGTTTTAACTGATCAGCTACTATTTACTGCACGAATCCAAACACACTATGAACCTGTACTTGTGTCACTGCGGAGCAAAATCCCACCCCTGAGGGCATGCAATACACCCACTTTCCTAAAAACATCAGAGGGGTTTGACTGGTAATACCTTTATTATAAAAATAGCATAAACTTTTCAGTCTCTTTGGAAAGGACTAAACTACTTGCCCTGAGAAAGAAAATAAAGAGACTATGCTCTCCCTTCAGGCTGTACGTCCAATATTCTTCTCTAGAATATTTATTACTGATATCCCCCAAATATCAAAAGCTATTTGACTACCTGACATTTCCCATTTAAGAATGTTGTTCAAAATATATGGCTATCATAAGCAAGGTTGTTTAAAATAACCAATGAAAATGGCTTGTTATGATTAAATATTCATCTTTTACATTAAAGGAAAAGATGAGTATGCCTATAATGCAAAATGTGTAAGATAATTCTTATACCTTTGGGATTTAAATTCTTATCAAGTATGTTTTTGAATGTGCAGTTTTAGTAATGAGGTGTTTGCCAGATGTTTGGCTGCTACTTCGCAAATATATCTTTGAAACATAACTCAGCTAGGAAGCTTTATTTAAAAATAAAACCAAAACCAACATACTCACGGGAAAAAAAATATATAACCCCTTCCATGTGGATCTTTACCCTGCTGTATCATACTTAAGCCTTATTTCCTAACAGGGGTGTCACTTCTGAAAAACAGGCAAACAAAAGCTATTCTCTAATGGTTAGATGCCTCGTGTCACAGTTTTGCGAACTGGCAGAGCAAGTACAAAAAGAGAATTGTTAAAAACTCCTTGAAACCTTTGTGTGCTACAAGCTTATTCTAATTTAGCTTCATAGAAAATATTGCTTTGCAGGGATGCTTATAAGGTTGTTTTTTCAGTAGCTGTCACACTCAGCCAACAATATTTTGCTATGAGCAAAACAAACATAAGGAAAAATCTTAACAAGTAAACAAATCTTCTTTTTGTTTACACTCAAACCAAGTGTAACGAGCATAAAATAGTACAAGGGCTGATGACATTAAGAGCAAGACACAGTTTAATGCTCAACATATGGATTTTCAGCCACAGCTATGCGTGCCTGGTGTCATGCAGGTGTACCACGATGCCACCTGTGTGTCTTTGTGGTTTTTATTGGGGAATTCTGGTATGCTCCAGTTCTGCTTCTAGCTGGTAGTACTGGGGCAACAGTACTCTGGTAGGGTATCTCTGATGCTTCTTTAGAGGAGGGGAATGAGCGACTAATCTGGGAATGAAGACCAACACAGACACACTGAGAAGCTGGAGTTCTTATTTATCCTCTTACCGGTAGAACTGAGGACAGATGACCTCTGTCTTAAACATCAAATGTACAGTAAAACAGGAAAATAAGTGTGGTCCTTCATTGGCTTCAGCCATTCATTGGCTATGAAAGATGACGGAAAGCTGAATTTGCTTCAGGATGCGTCCCTGGTGACTTGGAAGCCAACAGGGTCTGACCAGGACATATATCAGTATGTAGCCCCTGATGTGGGCCAGTCCTGCCTGATAGGCAATTTTTATTGATCTGATTATAAATATATGAATTAATCACATTATATTTCAAAATCCCCAAATGTAAATTTGAAGTTTTATCTCTAATGCTAGTTTAAGGTATGTTTTATTATTTATACTTGCCGTAAGGTTATGATCCAATTTTATTTCGTTTTAATAAACTAAGCAGATAAGAGATGAGTCCCACCTGAAATAGCACAGAATTAATGAACAAAACTGTGTGAAAGGAGGTGTAGTAGCACTTGTTTTACAAGAGGTAGCACAGAGAAATTAAATAATCTCAGCCAAAGGTGGACCAATAATTTAGTGTGATAGGCCACAAAAACATGCAATGAATCTCCTGGTCTTCTTTGCAATTTGTTCACTACAGCAATAATCTAAGGATCAAACTCAGGTAACATATGAAAACACACAGAAATTAAAACCATAATTTATTCATTAGAAATGATTACATTATAACAGCATATATAAATCTTTTACCTTTCCATGCTTCATTGATAATGATGCTCAAAATACATTGAAGCTTGTCATATCAAAGAGGCACTGCTTTTAAATAAATATAATATCCTAATAGCTTTTGTTGCTAAGCAGAGCCAGCTGAAACTAAGATTATACAACTATAATTTGACAAAGGCAAACATCACAAGCGATCACTGTATTACTTTAGGTAATTTATTGTGAGAACAAGTAGGTAAAACAGGATAATAGGTGGTACATATATTTCAGGGCCTTATCTCAGATTGCCACTTATCTCACTTACTCCCTTGCATTCTATTTCAACCATTCACTTACATCTCTGTCAAAACATAGAGAGCTCTTACACTCTTCTTTCTGTCCTTCAGCCTGCCAGAGGAACTCTGGCTAGCACTTACCCTTGGGTGAATTCTCTCACCAAATGGCATTTGAGGCCAAACTAGCCTTTTCTGCTTGGTAAAGGAGAGCTCTGCAGAATTTTGGATTGTGCTGGACAGTGCAAAAGTGAATCTTCCTTAAGATTGTCATTGGTCAGAGAATGAAATGCTTTACTCAGATAATAGATTTAGATTAAAAATTAGTAGTTCTTTACTATGAGGGTGGTGGAACACTGGAACAGGTTGCCCAGAGAGGTGGTGGAGGCCTCATCCCTGGAGACATTCAAGGCCAGGCTTAATGGGGCTCTGAATAACCTGATCTAGTTAGAGATGTCCCTGCTGACTGCAGGGGGGTTGGAGTAGATGACCTTGGAAAGTTCTTTCCAACTCAATGCATTCTATGATTCTGTATCTCCTTTGTTCATTAGTATTTCTGTGGAGAGCATATTCACTCACCATTTCCAGTGACTAGTTTATTGATTGCCGCATTGTAAGTCTTGTCTCTCATACTAATACTATTCTCTTTAACAGTCTTGCCAAGTAAATTCCTTCTTCCTGAGTGGATTGCTCTCGGAGTTAATGACACAGTTGACAGTCAGCACAATTATTTATACAGTGCTAATTTGCCTTTTTTTTTTTTTTTTTTTACACAAACAGGCAAAAATAAATTGCTTCATAGAATCATAGAATGGTTCAAGCTGGAAGGGACCTCAAAGATCATCTAGTTAGTTACAACACCCCTGCCACGGCAGGGACACCTCCCACTAGACCAGCTTGCTCAAGGACCCATCCAACCACGTTTAGCGTTGAGACATCTACAACCTCCCTGGGCAACCTGTGCCAGTGTCTCACCACCCTCTGAGTGAAGAACTTCTTCTCTAGGTAAAAATGAGTTGCATAGCTTTTTAATATCATCTGACCACAGCAAGAATTCATTATTTAAACTCAAGAACAGTCAACGCCCCCATATTACTGCCTTTGGAAGACACTAAACATGGGAGCAGATATTTGGGAATAATGTTGCTGGAAATAGGTGACTTCAGAATAAGGTTCAGTAGGTTCATGTGGTGGATGTCAGTAGACCTCTCCTGTTGTAGACTAGCATAGCACTTTAAAGTAACATTGATGAAGAAGGAGGATTAATTTTTGAGAAAATACAGGAGACTGTGTGGTGGTGATGGAATTGCTAACTGGAAAACCACTATAGGCATCAGCAGCCCATTAGGTGTAGCGAGAAAGCCATTTGTATGGTGGGAACTGGAAGCTGGAAGAGCTGGAAGGACAAAAAAGGTGCTGACTTCTCCCAGGTGAGAGAGAGAGCTCAGGAATGAAGGGTTTTAGTATAGCAGTATTTGGAGGTTTTCATACGGCCTTTTCACACTTTCAGAAGCATGCTGAGTGTCAGCTGCCATCCTGCCCTTTCCTCTTGGAAACATAAGATTTCCTAGGGACTCTGTGAATTAGTGCGTATGGGAAAAATAGTTGTATCAGAGATTGTTTTCTCCCTAAATACCTAAAAATTTTGGAAAGTGTTTTTAAATTCGGTTAAGCTACAAAACTAGATACTTACAAAACACTTTAAAAAATGACTACAAGATTCTAAGCACCATTTTATAACTAATTCCAAAAGGTTTTATTCACATATGTCTACCCAAGCTGCATACATGCATCACCCTTGCCCCTCCGGCAGTGGGGGTTATGAGCACCCCCTCCATCCCATTTCCAGGAGCGGGGGTTCCCCTGTTTGCCCACCACTCCCACCAGAGATGTGGTGCTCCAGTTCCACGTGTAGCTGTGTGGTGGTCTGCAGTCCCCTGACTGTCAAACCAAGCTTTGGCATTTGCTGTTTCCCCTTCCAAGTTTCCTCCCATTTCATTACAAATATTTATGCTTCCTTTATGCTTCTTTTCAGGCTGTCCCCTTTGTGCATAATGTGTACATAAGATAAAGTGAATTTTCTGATTTGTCTTGAAGCCAACTAAAGATGCAGGTGGAAGGCAAATGGTATTTCAAACCTCTGTGTTTTGCACCTTTTGAAACAAACCTTTATGGAGATTGTGTAAGAATATTTTTGAGGTGATGGGAGTGTGTTTATGTAATCACGCTTGCTGTTTTTGTTAGTGATCTTGGCATAAAAAGTAAGTGATGGATGTAAGCAAGTGTGATCAACGTGAGCTGGATCAGAAGGGTGTACAGAGCAGCCTTCTGTTATGTACATGGGGTGAAATACAGTGTCATGGAACCACACTGAAATTAGTTCAGGATGAGCAGCAGGGTACTTTTGGGGCTGTGCAGCTTTTTTTCCTCCATACAGCTAATTAATTGCATGAAGAACTGCAAAATGTAAGGGTGTTATTTTGAGAACCCAGAGGAACCCACATAGCCTGTTTTATACTCTACTGCAGTCTGCAAACAGTTTTAGAGACTAATAAGAAGAAATGCAAAGAAAACTCCTGTTTTGAGAATGACCAATGACAAGAAGTGCAAATTTGTGCGTTGTGAAGGAGTATGAATAGACACTGCTAGCTCTAGGAGAAAAGGAAATACAGTGCTCAGAAGGGTAACAGATGGCATTTCCACTTCAGACAGGGGAATCTGAGAATCATAGTACCTGGTGAGACTTACTTTAATTGCACTATGTGCGGAGTTGGTTGGCCATGTTTTGGGACTGGTTTGTTTGAGCAAGTGAAGTCAACCTTTCATTTTGAATTTCATTGCAAAACAAAAACACGGAGAATGACAGAAAGGAAATGAGAAAGACAAGAGAAAGATTATAATCAAGGATGGAAAGTAGAAAAGTATCTTAACCATCAGGACTGGAACAAAAAGAAGTGATTATACACTTTGACTAACTCCCCAACCATCAGGACATTCAGTTTCCGAAACGACTCCCATTGCTACTGTGTGTGCATTTTCTGTTGAATTATTATGGGTGGGTGTACTGGGTTGTGCTGAAATGGAGTTAATTTTCCTCATAGTGTCTTTTATGAGGCTGTGTTTTGGATTTGTGATAAAAACAGTGTTGATATCACAGGGATGTTTTAGTTGCTGCTGGGCAGTGCTGACACAGCATCATGGCTTTTTCTGCTCCTCACCCACCCCACCAGTGAGTAGACTGGGGGTGCACAAGAAGCTGGGAGGAGACACAGCTGGGACAGCTGACCAAAGGGATATTCCAGACCATGTGATGTCACGGCCAGCATATAAAGCTGGAGGAAAAGAAAGTGAGGGACATTAGAAGTGATGGTGTTTGTCTTCCCAAGTGACCATTACATGTGATGGAGCCTTGCTCTGCTGGAGATGGCTGAACACCTGCCTGCTGATGGGAAGTGCTGAATGAATGCCTTGTTTTGCTTTCCTTGTGTACATGGCTTTTGCTTTACCTATTATCTCTTTGTTTTCTGTTTAAATTTGGAATGTTACATAGGTCAAAATAATAGAAATAAAAATTTGTTTAAAGATTTGAAAGAGAAAAATAATAGAAAAAGACAACAAAAGTATATCTAATCCTCTATTTATATTTTTGCTATACATATTATTGGATGACTTAACATTTCATAAACTAAAGCCTAGATTTGAAGGTGTTGTGGTATAGTAATTAATTTTAATATTTTCATGTTCCTATTCTTTGTATGGTCATTCATTATCTTCACCAGCTGCAATAACTGCTTCTGGCTAGATAGTTTTTAACAGATACCAGCCTAGATTTAACCATATATGACCCATGTGCAATATGATGTCATTTAAATTTGTTATTTTTTTGACACAAAAAAAGTTATTCTTCATCCTAAATTGTCTAACATTGTCTTTCCACTCTAATAACCTGTATCTAAATTTATAGGTTTTGCCTGGATTTAAGGTAGCTATGGTATGTGTATCACTGACATCATTAGAATATGCAGTGTAGTTTCTCAGCCTTAGAACAATGTGATAGAAGCCACCATCTGCTTGTCCTTCAACTCGTTATGTATTGTTTATAAATTTTCTTTAGCTGTATCATTAATCAACCAACTGGTGTGCAAAAAGCAGGTTTTATTTCCTTCTAAAGCAGATTGCTGGGGTTTTTTTATAATATTTTGCTTTTTTTGTCATTTTAACAGATACTTCATCTCTGTGTCTATGGTACTTCTCCATTTTGCTTCAGTAACTGAGTAGAAGCTAAAAAATCCCCAGTGTAGATTGGCTGAGAAGTGATGAATAAGAAAGGAAAAGACTTGATATTGAAATGTACTTATCAGTATGTGAGGCAGATACAGGTTTTTTATGACTTGGAATAATTAATATTGTAAATCAGAATTATGCAGCTTTACAAAGAATGGCAAGGAGTATATTGCCGTGGCTGATTTTAATCATGCTATAAATCTCAATTTATGTGAAAAATATAAAAATTATTATCATTCTTAACAAGAATTGCCACTGGAAATGCTTTTTTAAAAGTGATGTTACAAATGTTTTCAGAGTCAGAGATTTACTTGTGGGCTTTTATGCTGATAAAGGTGTGAAAAAGGCAAGTTGTCACCAGGTTATAAATGCCAAACTGTCTCTCACTTAAAGGTCATCTCAATTTCCAGTATTTTCCTAGTTAAAGCATAGTTTCCTGAGAATACTCACTAAGTAGTAACAAGAGAGAGATGACAATGATAAATCCATTTGCATTGCAGTCTCTGCTTTTCCCTTTAAATAGTCAGTATGAGGTTTTGAACATATTTTATGTCTTCCAGATTAATTCTCTAGAATATCTATTGCATAATATCCACTAGAAGGATTGCTCCTTAAGACCTTAAAGAAAAGTCTCATTACAGTTGATGATATATTGCCATTACTGAACTGCTCTGGCATAAAATTAGTGTCTTTTGTTTGTGATACCATAATTAACAGTAATTCATTTTCTCGGATAGCTCTTATAGGGGAAGAATTATGAATAATTAGTCTCCAGGCAGTTAAGTCTTTACAGGCGCCATCTGAATGTTTCTGTAGCAAGTGTTCTCTTTCTGATCACAGACGTGAAACAGTTGACATTAAAATATATAAATCCAGTTTTGTAGTCATTAACTTTGTAAAGACTTTGTGACAGATTTCTAAGGTAATTAACTAGATGGTGTCCATTGTACATTGGCAGAGAAAGTACAGAGAAATCAGGTGAATAGAATCAGAGAATGTTTCAGGCTGGAAGGCACCTCTAGAGGTCATCTAGTCCAACCTCCCTACACAAGTAGGGACATCTACCTAGGTCAGGTTACTCAGAGCCCTATCAAGCCTGACCTTGAATGACTCCAAGGATGGGGCCTCTGCCACCTCTCCAGGCAGCCCATTCCAGTGCTCTATCACCCTCATGTTAAAGAACTTTTTTCTAATACCCAACCTAAATCTATCTTTTCCTAGCTTAAA
>JAVSBS010028643.1:6291-28585 GCA_033124195.1 Coracias cyanogaster
TTGTGGATGCTCCATCCCTGGAGGTGTTCAAGGCCAGGTTGGATGGGGCCTTGAGCAACCTGGTCTAGTGGGAGGTGCCCCTACCACGGCAGGGGTGTTGGAACTAGATGATCTTTGAGGTCCCTTCCAACCCAAACCATTCTATGATACTGAGGGAGCTTAGAAAAACCCAAGTGAGGAGATGCAGTGCTAAAGGTCATTAACTCAGTTTTCCTGTGCTCCTTCCAGGTGTGTTTTCACTGACAAGTGTTGGTTGTGTAGGCTCAGATGAGGTGCTTCCTACTGCAGCCCAATTCTTGATAGTGGGATGAGTATCTGAGAAGAGGCTCAAGGATTATGCCTTATTGCCCCGTTTCTTCAAGGTCTGTTAAAAATAACCATGCACATACCTGCCAGTCAGCCCTGTATGGAGCAGTGGGAGAGCCCCTCTGTAGCTCTGGAATATGGTGGTTTCTATGCCTGCTGAGAAGCTGCAGGAGGTATGCAGATACTTTTCAATACAACTCAGCAACATGCTCTTGCTTTTCTAGGGGCTTGAGCCTAGTTTTGAAATCTGTGTGGAAAACTTAGCTCAGCTGGAAAAGCTTCCATGACTGGAGTGCAGAGTGGGAGTTGGGTGAGCATAATCTTGGACAATGCCTGTTGATTGAGTGTAGTTTCAGCTGCATTTCTGACTCAGTATCAGCAGGTGTGTTGCTGCATGTCCATCTCCCTCAGTGGACACTTGCTATGTGGCTGTTCTGAAAATCTGAACTTTATTGACCAAAATCCTACTAAACCTGCTGTACTGTGTGCTTCCTGAAGATCTATAGCTGAATGTACACACTGTTTCTCTGGCAGAAGCTCTTGTGAGTAAGAAGATAGCTGAATTTGTGGCACAGCTAAACTTCCATTACATGCTCTCCCAAAATGACACTATTTTCCCTGACCTAGTCAGATAATTAGTTTTTACCTTAACTTTGCAGAGCTCCTGGGAAAGGCAGGAATCTGCACTAATACGACTTTGTGCTCTTGTTCTCTTCTTAACTCCTGTGTTTGGAAGAGTGCCTGATGTCTCAGAACTTTGTTCAGCAAACAAAACTTGGGTTGTTTTCCAGGTACAATGGTCAAGCTGCAACATTTTCTCCACTCAGGACCATGCTGCAGCTGCTATTGCAAAAGCTGGTATCCCTGGTAAGTTTTTCATGTTCTAAAGCTCTGAGTTGGGGGGGTACTGCCTATTCTAGCTAAATCAAACTGTGTACCAAGCAAGCTCTTCTGGAAAAAGCTTCAGGATAGAAACAGCCCATCAAAAGTGGTGATTGTTACAAAACAGGACATGTGATTCAAGCTGCATTGCATCAGACTATGCATAGCACTCCAGACAATGGCTGGTGTCAGGCTATGAAAAAGCCTGGCTGTATGTTACCAGCTTTAAGCCTAGTCATTAAGATGATTGAAACTGCTGAGTAATTAAATGGATTTGTACGGAGGTGTTTGATGCTTTCGATGCTTTCTGGTGAGCTTGGTGCTAAATAGGGGTTGGAAATGAATGTTAAGCACAGCATGCCTTGTTACAGTGACAGGATCAATACTCAAGCTGATTTTAGGCTAGAGCTAGACCAGCTGAGTTGTTGCTTAATATCCCTGAAGTTGTTTATCAGGACGCTGCTGTTTTATTGTCACCTTCCAATAAAGAGCAATTCTTTGTGGATCAGTATGAATATATTAAGCTGACTGCTGTGTTACTCAGCCCAAGGACATAGTCCTCATGGCTCTGTGCTGGGAGATGCTGGATGTTGGCAGAGTTCTGGCAGCCTGGTTCTTTGCTTTGGGCGGTGTCTTTCATTTCTAACTAGTTATTGCCACAAGTCTTCCCAACTGTGGTCCATTCTAAGGTATCAGAAGAAAATGATCCCTTCATCAGCTCCTCTGGAATTACTTGCTGCAGGTATCATCTCCTCTGCCTGCCTCTGGCATGTGATGTCAAAGGACCAGGTGGGACTCCAAATCTGATGTTAGGATATTTATTGCCTTTCTTACTATTTCCAACATCTGAAACTCAACTGAAGAGCAGTTAACAGGTGGTGGAGTGTTTGTCTAAGGTTTTGATCTCTGCCCTTGGTATGCTTGTTCTGTGGAACTTGCTCTTTGTTAATATTGCACTTCATTTGAGACCTTGGAGGAATGCTAATCCTTTGGATACAATATGAGATACTAATGCAATTAATATTTCATATAGCAATCAGAAGGGGAAATTGTGTGATTGGCTCTTGGTGGCCCAAGGCTAGTTTTCTGTGTAAACAGTAAAAACATGACAATTTAGCCAAATGTTGGGATATGTAAATATGTGCTTTATGTTAACAGCTGAGTACTGCTGAGGCTCAAGTACAGCATAACACCGGTACAAATGCCTGGAAAGGCAAAAGTGCTGCTAGATACAGCATGCTAGTGGTTGCAGCATGTTGCTGATGGTAGATGTACTGATGTAGAATAATAAGAGCAGACAAGGCATGGCAGCTTGGATTTTTGTGCTGTGCTAGAGACTAGAATTTAAATTCAAAGTTGCTGAAGAATTTGTAGTCTGGTGCTTAGCTTATGCTAAAGTCTAGTCCCTCTGTTGTGCTAGAAAAATGCTGTAGTTGTGTTTTCATTTGTCTGTATACCCAGTGGCTATTTCTAATTCCTGGTAACAGGATGTATTAGAGGATCAAGTGGGGTGTTGTGGATGTGAGTCTGCTTTAGTTTGCTTTGCTTTCTCCCTCTTAACATTGGAGAAGAATAGGACAACTTATTTTGAGAATAAGTCTCAAAATTTTTATGAAGTTTGTAGCCTGGAACAGAAGGCAAAGTGATTTCACTTCAGCTCATTCTGAGATCTTTTTTTTTTTTTGGTGCAAATGTCTTTTCTGGCCTGCAGGCACAGGTGATAATTTCTGTTGGCTCTACTGCTGAGAGCTGCAGATGAAATCTTCCTATGGCTGCTTTACTACATGCTGAGTAAAACTGGCTAATTGTCTGTGTTTATTCCCAGTGTTTGCCTGGAAAGGGGAGACCGATGAGGAATATTTGTGGTGCATTGAGCAGACCCTTTACTTCAAGGATGGGCAGCCCCTCAACATGATTTTGGATGACGGTGGAGATCTTACCAACCTGGTTCATACCAAATACCCACAGCTCTTGAAAGGTGACTTGTCTTTTGTTTTTTTCAGGCACAGTTCTGGTTGGGAGGCTGTTTAGGCAGCCTGCTTCTGTGAGAATTCCCCTGTAAAAGGGGTGGGGGGAGAGGGGCAGGCATGTGCAAACAGGCTGTAAATGAGTCTATGAACATTGTTTACAGTCCGAGACCAGAATGTCTTACCTGCAGGTAAGAGATTCTCTCCTCTGTAGCATATAAGCTACAGTGGTCTGTCCCAGCCATCCTTCACAGGGCCTGTTACCTGAGAGTGAACAGGACTACTGCTGACTTGCCAAAAGCTTCATGGACATGGGCTGTGGTTTAGAATTCCTTAATGTCTGCTTGCAATTAATGTTTTTAACATTAATGCTTTTTCTTCCCCATCCTCTTAGTGCGCCTCTGAATGAAGTCATGACAACCTGTAGCTGTTCTTGGAAAGGGAACAGTTTTCTACCTCATATAATCTACAGGGTGTTCACTCATCCAGTTTGTCAGTGAAGATGCTGATGGAGTTGGGGTTGGGACTCTTGCTTTGACTTATTACCTTCAGTGTAAGTTAGTAAAACTGAGAACAGATCAGTGTGGGTTTTCCAGCACAAGTTTATGTAAAAAGATTTGTCTGAAGGGGATTTGGAATGACCTGCAGGCTGATCTGTCTGGCAAGGATGACAGATTCTCTTTATCTCTGCCATTGTCCATCATACGTGCTGCTGCAAGACAGTGGGGCTCAAGGGCATGTTTGGTGTGGGATGTGAAGAAAATTGGATGGTGATATGGCATGGAAACAAAACTGATACAGTGAGGTGTGCTGATGTTTGCTTTTGGTCTCTAGAGGTGAGGTGGGTGTAGAAGCCTACTGGGTCAGCTCTCTTCTGCACTGCTTTGAGGGAGCTACGCAGAAAAAAACTGGACATCTTGGATCTGAAGGCCATGGATAGGGCTGTGTGAGGGGAGGAGTTAGGGATTGCTCTCTACCATGTGCTCATGTGGGTAGGGGCACCAAGAAGAGAGGAACATCCTCAACCTGATGTCTTTAGTAATCTAACAGTCACATATTTGTGTTCCTTAAATTGTAATGAAAGGTTTTTATTGGTGTCTGCTCAGCCATGCTGGGATTCCCTCTCTTGCTTCATAGATTGCCTCTGTTGATGTTCATGATCTCTTGCTTTCCTGCCATTTGATGCCAAGGAATACCAAAATTGATCATGCATCCCTGTCTTCCTGGCATTGTCAGAGGCCAAAAAATGCATTTTAAGTGTTCATATTCTTTATTTTGCAGGGTTGTTTCCCTGCCATGCACATGCAACACCATTTGGAGTCCCTGTTCCTGGAGGGGTCCTTGTGCTGAGCTCCTTTCACACTTCCAGCCATCTTGCTGTCTGCCGCTTTCTCCTCTCCAGCCCTTTGCTCCCTCTTGTCTTGTGCTCCTGGAGTGGAAGGAACTGGTGTATTGTAGTGCAGCAGGGCAATGGCTGTTGAATTGTCTCCTGTCTTGGCATCCATCTCTAGTCTGCTATTGATAAAAAAACATCCCTACTGCCTGGAATTGGTTCCTAAATTCATAGGAATGGCTCTTCCACAGAGTTTTTAAAGAGTCTATGGAAGATGTCATACTTGTCAACAGTTCTCTTGCTAAAATGTGTCCTACATACAACAACCATAGTTGAAAATCCACCTCGCAGCACTTCAGTAAACTATTTAAGACTGATCTCTATAGAAGATGATAGAACTTGATCTGTTTTACCTTCCAGTCCATTGCTTCTTGGAAACAGCAAAGCTTCCAGAATGGGACCCACTGAGTAGATTCTTGGTCTCATCTGAGCTCTCTTAGCCCTTTGCTGCAAAGAGTGCTTAAATGAAGCTGTGTAGCTTCCATTTTTGTCCTCAAGATAGAGGCTAACATATCCAAAGGGCTTGTGGTGATATTTGGCCTCTTTGGGAGAGAGGTGGAACATGTGTAACATTAGCAGAGCATGCACAATGTGTGGAAAGACTGCATTGTGAGCACAGGAGAGTTTTTGATGTGCAGCATCTGAAAGCGCCATTTGCCCTTTAAAGGCTGGACGAGTTTTCTGGGCTGGTTTCAGAGGGAATGGTCTGTCTCTCATGCTTCAGCTGCTTCTAATTTAAGTAGAGGCTAGCTCAGTCCTAGTGTGCCGCTCACAGTTGAAAGAAGGGCTCATTCAAGTCTACTTCAACTGGGAGATGTGTTAAATAGCTGTGTGGAAATGCTTAGCAAGCTTCCCATCTCCCTAATCCTGAGTGCTGTTAGAGGGCAGAATGGCCTTTGTACTATTGGCTTATGCCACTAAAAGGAATGCCCTTAACACCAAGATAAAGGTAGGAGGGGGAAAACTACAACTGAACAAAGGAGAAGATCATCTGAATTTGTGCAAGGGAGGTCTCTGGCATCTGTGCAGAAGACTACTGTTGAGAAAGGATAGAGAAGATTGGATCATTTGTGATCCATTGATGTGAACTTGCTCATTGAGGTAAGAAATACAGGGGAGCAAAGCTGGTCTGGGTGTTTAGTAAGGTTTTTCAGTTTAATTCAACCTTGCTGTAGGCTCTTTGCTGTTCTCCAGCCACTGAGACATTGAAATCAAGTGGTGTAGGCAGCACTTCAGAGTTGAAGCAGTTTAGACCAGCTATGAAGGTCACCTGGAGGCAGCAGACATGGTCTTCAGGGAAGGGAAGCTGCTGGTGTATGTGAGAGGTTCACTTAGTGCAATCTTAAAGACAAGCTAAGCTTAGAAATGTCCCCCTGGAGAACTTTTAAAGGATGATGAGTGTATTTCCCAGTGGCCAGGTAGACCAAAAGAGAGGTAGGTTTGAACTGGAGGTTTCTACCATGGCCTGACACTTACTGCCTTCAAGGGAATGATGGTACTTGATCTGGGCAGTTGCACTGAAAACTTGATACTCTTGGAAGACTTATGACAGATGCTGTACGTCACTGTGTACTAGACAATGCTCTTCAAACTGTTCTGTCCCTTCCGAGCAACCCCTAAGTATCCTGAAGTGTGAACTTGTTCTCTCTGCAGTTAACCATCTGGGGAGCATGGTTACTGAAGGCTTTGTGTGAGATCTGTGGTGAGACAGACCTCTGTAGGGATAAATCAGCCTAATCAAGCTCTATTTCACAAAATCATAAAATGGTAGGGGTTGGAAGGGACCTCCAGAGATTGTCTAGTGCAAACCCGCTGCCAAAGCAGGTTCATCTAGGCAAGGTCACACAGGAATGTGTCCAGGAGGGTTTTGAAAGTCTCCAGAGGAGGAGATTCCACAACCTCCCTGGGCAGCCTGTTCCAGTGCTTTGTCACCCTCACTGTAAAAAAGTTTCTCCTCATGTTGAGGTGGAACTTCCTGTGTTCCAGTTTATGCCCATTTCCCCTTGAAAAGAGACTAATTGCTCCATCTTCCTGACACCCACCCTTCAGATATTCATAAACATTGATCAGATCCCCTCTCAGCCTTCTCTTTTCCATGCTAAACAGCCCCAGGGATCTCAGTCTTTCCTCATACAAGAGATGTTCCTGTTCCTTAATCATCTTTGTAGCCTTCCATTGGACTCTCCCCAGTAGTTCCCTGTTGCCCTTGAACTGGGGAGACCAGAACTGGACACAATCCAGATGTGATCTTACCAGGGCAGAATAGAGGGGGTGGAGAACCTCCCTTGACCTGCTGGTCACACTCTTCTTAATGTGGCCCAGGATACCATTGGCCTTCTTGGCCACAAGAGCACACTGCTGTCTCGTGGTCAGCTTGTTGTCCACCAGGACTCCCAGGTCTTTCTCAGCAGAGCTGCTTGCCAGCAGATCAACCCCTCACCTCTACTGGTGGACTGGGTTGTTCCTCCCTAGGTGCAGGACCTTACACTTGCCCTTGCTGAACTTCATGAAGTTCCCTGCAGCCCAACTCTCTGGCTGGTCCAGGTTTTGCTGAATGGCAGCACAGCTCTGGTGCGTCAGCCACTCCTACCAGCTACATATCCTTGGCAAACTTGCTGATGGTACACTCCATCCCTTCACGCATTTCCTTCTGGCATCGTTGGGCTCATTTTCTTCATGTGCCACAGAGTGCTGGTGCTTCTACCTGGTGATCTGGGAAGCAAGACGGAGGTCTAATGGTTCTGTCAGACTGCGTTGAGACATCTGTACAAATGCTGGTTTGAAAACGGCTTTGAACTGCCCTCAGACTTTAACCGAAGTTGTCCATGGTCGTGGCTTGTGTAGCCCACCTGTGCTCAGGCGCGGGCTGGGGGCGCTGCAGGAGCGCCCATCTCCATCCCCACGTGTCGGGGGCGGCGCCAGGGGGCGCTGTTGCAGCGCGGGAGGCCGGGGTTCGGTGGCGGGTGTCCCCCAGGGGAAGGCCGCGGCCTGCGCTTCCGCGGGGCTGGTGCCCTGAGCTCTGAAGATTACTTCAAGCTTTATTTTTTTTCTCACTTAAATTGAGCACTGGTATCAATGTGGGATTCCCCTTTTCCTCCCTTTTTTGCTCCCTGCCGCGCTGGGGGGCAGGACCTGAGCCCCTGGGCTCCTGCTGGCTGTGGTGATGGGTCTTGTTCCAGCTGGGCAGATGAGACCCAAAGGTTGGGCTGAAGCACCTGCCTGCCTTCTCACAGGAGCTGGGTACTTCTAGGCTGCTAGGGAGCTGTGCCTGAGGGCAGAGCACCCCTGGGTGTTGGGAGGGGGGATACCTGTACCTGCTAGGGAGCTGTGCCTGGGGGCAGAGAGCACCCCTGGGTGCTGAGAGGTGCAGGTATGTGTGGCACTGAAATGCGTGCCCTGGCCTTCCTCCCTCTGATGTTCTTGCAGGGTCCTGGCCTGGCCTCAGGGATTTTCCCTGGAGCCTGCAGGTCCCTCAGGCAAAGCCAGCTGCTCTACTGGAGGTGCTGATCTTGTTAGCTTTGTTCCTCTTCCTGCCTTGGGCTCTGCTGGTGCTATTGCTCCCAACAGTGATGACTGTTCTGCCTGCTGTTCGGAGAGGTGATTCTCTGGTTATTCGTCCTATCCTACAACCTTCTCTTAAGTCTTGGTGGCTGGGGACACTTGGACACTTCAATACCCAGAATTAGCAAACTATATATATAATTTTGGGGATTTTGCTGGGGGTTATAGTTGGTTCCCCCTTGCCTGCCCCTGTTAGCTACTGGGAAGGTGTATGGGCTGTGGTTGAGGAGCTGGACTGTTGCTGCTGCCTGGTGATCTTTGACAAGTCCTTTGGCCCTTCCGCTTTTGCTGTTTGGAGTAGGAAGGCTAGTGCTCATCTTCTTGAAATATCAGGAGGGCTATGGATAGGCTGTGGATAAAAAAATATACGTAGGGGTTGAGAGTGATTATATGTTACACACTGAGAGGGATTAAGAAAAATGACATGAAAAGGAGCGTTATTTCTCTCTGCTCATGGGCACTCAAATAGAGTAACCAGGGCTGTCACCTGCTTTGTCAGTAAAAGGACCTGAAAAGAACTATTTATGAATGTTGTTTATTTCTCAGAGCTTTTCTTTCAAAATTACTGTAAAATTATTTTGCTTAGGAGCGTCCTTTCAATTTTATTCTATAAGGTGAATGTGAGAGGTCACTTGATTAGAGGGACAGCATCTTCTCTGCATAAATCTCTGATGTATGCAGAATGTGGTATTCATTGTTTTCATATTTTCAATGAATCTGAATTAGCTCCAAATGCTGCATGGACCTCTTTGTAGAGGTTGCTCGTGTTGGTGGTTTCAGCCTGATCTAGGAGAATTCCCCTTTTTCCAATAGTTCATACTTCAACAAAGTAATTGTCTTGTGGTATGCTTCCAGTCCTTAAACAGCAAATAATTACCATATCCTCTATGGTGGAAATTCAGACTGGATAGTTTAGTTTCTGATTTTTTCTGATTGTCAGAAGTTGAGTACTTTTTTGTGCAGATAGGCTTTCAAAGTAATCGGGCTGTTGCCTGGAGTAGCAACTAGATGGTTTATATACAATGTATTACTGAGACAGAGAGGAGAGAGATCCAGAAGTCATGTGCAGTGATGCCACTGAACAATTGGCTGCTGTGAAAAGGTCCGTGAAGAGTCAGGATCCTTAAAGAATGGGGTGCATTTACAGCTTTGGCTTTTTGGTGTGATGTGAAGCTAGGTAACCCCATGACAGCTCCTGTGTTGTCAGGATCTTAGTCTGCTATGATGCTGGTGTTTCTAGACAGTTCTTTGTCTCTGGTCTCTGCCTCCTGGACTGTTTTCAAACATGGATATATTTGAAATAATGTTTTTGATTGTGCTAGTAACACCCATGAAACTGCAGCTGTGTAGCTAGTATCTAGATTTAGGGGGGTTGTTGGTTATTTAATCAGAGCTGAAGTTGATTACAACAGGAGGACTGGGAATGGTGAACTGTATTTGATTTTTTTTTTTTTACCTTTTTCAGTTGATCCAAGTGCTTTAGATTTAAGTGTGGTAGAATCATCTCTCAAGCCACCTTGCAAGAATAGACTAGGCTGTAGAAACAGCACTGAGGTGAACATCTTGCCCTTCTTGCAGAAATGCTTTTTGATTATTGTGTGAGAAAATAGAGTAAAGACTTCCCTGATTCCCTGGCCAAGAGCTGCTTCCTTCCATTTTTCCAAAGAATATTTTGTCCTGTTCTTTTCATTACCAAATGAGTTCTCATCCCTTCCCTGCTTCCTGCAAAGGGTTTGTTTAACTTAGGCCTCTGGAAGATTCTCCCAGCACCTGGATATGTTGGTTTGCAGCAGTGTCAACTCCAGCTAAGGTGAATCCTCTTACTCTCCCCACAGGAATTAGAGGTATTTCAGAAGAGACGACCACTGGAGTTCACAACCTGTACAAGATGAAGGCCAATGGGACCCTGAAAGTGCCAGCTATCAATGTTAATGACTCTGTCACCAAGGTAATGCGGCTAGAGCCCTTCTGCTGTGTTCCCCTGTCTGACTAGTTTGGTGTTGGGATGTTGTCACTCCCATGCAAGTCTTCCTTTTCTTGCTGAGCTGTTCTTGACCTGGTACTGAACAGATTTTCACCAGATCCTTGAAATGAGCCCATGATGTCTTTGATGGGACATGCCGTTGTAAATACTGTTTTCTGAACATCAAGGGCTTTTTTTGTGTGTAAGGACATGCATTCTTCTGCAGTTTAATAATGTGAAAACACCTTTGGAAATTATGGCTCCTGGGGCACAGTCAGTTCCTGTGGCAAGGGGTGTATCCTCACTCTGAGGAGCTTAAAACTCACAGGGAGCTGGCAGGCACCAGCTGGAGAAGTGTGACCTGCATGAGCTTGTGGCTGGTAAAGGTCAGTTGATCTGACAAGGTACCTCTGAGCTACAGTTCCAAAGGATGGCGCAGGAGGTATGCATTCCTTGCTTAGCTGTATGACCGCTTTGCAAAATTCCTGGTGAATTGAGGGATGAGGAGAAATGGTGTTTAAAGGGTGCTGGTGCTTTTTAGAGACAGATTAATTATAGCGGGAATTTCAGGCACCCTTAAGGCTTATGCATCTAGCTGTTTTTTCAATCTAGTTGGTGAATCTATTTCAAGTTCCCATACTAGCCTTATTCTATTGGGCATGGCAGTTATCACTGTTTGACCTGCTTTCTCTGCAGTTTGCTATCTGAAGAGTATCTCCTTTCTGCTCACAAAGATGCATCTGGCATTTTTATTTCATAGCCAGTGGATTGGAGTTCAGCTGAGCTTGGAAGAAGCTTGTTTCTTTGCATCCTTTTCACCTAGATTTGTGCTTCCTGCATAATAACTATTAATACTGTTTAGTAGTTTTGGAAATTCAGATGTTTCTAAAAAAGCCTCTTGAGTGGATTTGGGTTGAGCTGAATTTATGGTAGTGCAAAACAAGTACCTATTTTTAAAGTATTGTTTGGTATTTAGGTAGTAAAAGACTTGTACTAATCACAGTTACAGATCAACAGGAGGACATACAGCTGAGCTGACAAATTCTGCTCTCCAAGTTTGGTATGCTCAGTTGGTGCCAGGTTGCTACGATACTACTTGGAGAGAGAAGGCAGGCAACATCCAGCTCTGTTCTTCCCTCTTGCCACTCAGATGCATTTTTGGGTGGGACAGATGTCTGCATCTGTCACTCTGCTGCCTTGCTTACATAGGAATGCACAGGCACTTGGAAGGCTTTGACTGCAGTTGGGGAATTTTGGTGATGAGGAATCAAATCTGATCAGGCTGCTTTCCTTCATAAGAAGGCTTATACTGCAAGGAAAATCTGCTGAAGGACTAGAAAAGAGGATTACCAACTGGCACTAGCTTTGCAATTTGAGGAATAACAAACTTTCTGAAACATTAATGGTGAATGTGCCTGTGATAAGACCCACAGGCACTGAGGAACTTCTGGATCTGAAGTATAACTTACACATTAGTGCTTGGCCAGCTTCTGAGGCTAGGAGCAATATGCCGCTATACCTTGTCACTTGCTCAGATAATGCATTAGAGTCATAGCTGCAACATTTTTATACATGGACTTTGCATTTTATGTTAAAATTTTTAGTTATAGGCTGTAGACTGAGAACCAAACTGTAACATCCTCTTACCCATGGTAGATGGCACCAGCCGTAGCTGAAAGGTAGGTCCCATTTGAAAGATCAGAGCTCCTACTCAAATCCAGGTATGCAGTCTTAAGATTGCTTAGAGCAGACAGTGCTACTTGTGTTAACTGAAAGCAAGAGCGACTGGTGATCGGAGGCTGTAGAAAGCATAGAGCAGGCTTTGAAACCAGAATTTTGCTGTGAATGGTGAGTTCTTTACACCCTCACCTTGGAAAGTACAGCACAACTTTGGTAGCCAGATTTTTTGGCTACTGAATTCTTGGCTTCTGTAATTCTTCAGATAACCAAACCTGTTTGTACAGCCCGTCATCCTGGTCAAAACAAAAAGCCTAAGAAGAAAAAGGTGGAGCATTCCAAAAATCAGTACAGCAATACGTTTGAGTTTAGGAAGATGTTCAAGTGGAGTATTACTTGACATCTGATTGAGCATAAGAATTTAGATCTGGAGGTTTGGCTGTTAAGCTCAAATGTTAATGTAACAGTAGGAGGATGTTGTCTGATGGGGCATTGGGAGATGAAATCCAGGGATTCTTGGTTGCAGTAACCAGTGTTGTGAATGGCTACTAGCTGGATTTTTCTAGATCTGAGCAGTGATGAGGTCTGGCAGTGTTAGTTTAACTGTTCCTGGGGGAAGACACAATTTTGACTTTCCTGGGCTGAGGGCCAATTTCTCGTGGTTGATGTGGGCAACTTGTTGCTTCTGCAGGGTCCATGTGTCTTGCAAAGGTAAGTATGTGCTAACCAATTGGTCAGATGTTCTGCTGGTGTTTTGCCCATCAGTGGCACTTGGTTCGGTTCATTGTCTAATAAAATGCAGCAGAGAACTGATGAACTTCTGGTTAAGGAACCCAGACCTACCTCTGTCTGCAAAAATTGTTTGTACTTTTTGATAAGTTCAGGTTCCTTCTAACAAACTTAACATGTACAACCCCTAGTCAGTAGACAACATTTATGAAATGCTTCTCACCAGAAATGTGCTGAAGCCTGTATCTGGTATAACTATACAGATTGAAATGGATAAATAAAATATCAAACCAGGTCATCCTCTTCCCATCCCTCACTGTAGTTAAACTGGTTATCTGACCTTCAGCCTCCTGGTTTGTAGTACTTGCGTGTAAGTCCATTTTGTTTCTCTAACAAATTCTTACTTGAGTGACTTTCATTTGTTTTGAAACTGTTCCTTTTTCTTCTTCAGAGCAAGTTTGATAACCTTTATGGTTGCAGAGAATCCCTCATCGATGGCATCAAACGTGCTACAGATGTCATGATTGCTGGAAAAGTAGCAGTTGTGGCAGGTTATGGTGATGTGGGCAAAGGCTGTGCTCAGGCCCTGCGGAGCTTTGGAGCCAGAGTCATCATCACTGAAATCGATCCCATCAATGCCCTGCAGGCAGCCATGGAAGGTGAGGACTGAAGGAGATGCAGAAGTGCCTGTACATCTCAGTGTACAGCATTAAATTAATGGCCCAGAAAGTTTTCAGTGGGTTTTCAGCCATGTGCCTGTTGAGGTAGAGGTGGCTCCAGTTTAATTGTAGGAATTCTGTCATTATGGTTAGGGAAGGAATTTCAGAGTCATAGAATCATTAAAGTTGGAAAAGGCCTGTAGGATCATCAAGTCCAACCTTCATCCCAACATCTCCCTGACCACTAGACCATGTCCTGAAGTGCCACGCCTACTTGTTTTTTGAACACCTCCAGGGATGGTAACTCTACAGCTGCCCTGGGCAGCCTGTTCCAATGCCTAACCACTCTTTTCTGTAAAGAAATTTTTCCTAAACCTCCCCTGGCACAACTTGAGGCCATTACTTCATTACCATTTATTAGTATAGGTCTTGAAGATGTGTTTGGAGTTAAGGAGATGTATATCTCTCTCTCTACATATATTCATATATGTAAAAAAACCCCATAGTGGGCTAAGGCCCTCATTTTATAACACTAAGCCTGGTTTTAAATGGGTTCATTATCTTCACATTGTGCAGCTCTAACCTCCAGTGTGAGTTAAGACTTCACTGGAATATCCCCACAGAAAAACACCAGGCGTTGGGTTCAGTAGATGTTTTTGGAGAACAATGCTATGCTCTCTGCCTTTCCAGCTCTGTGCACGGCATGCTCTGGAAGCTGTGCTCCCCTTCTGTGCACGCTTCATGTAACTGTGCTTCTTAGTACCAGTTTATCCCATTTCTATTCATACCTGACTAGAACCTGCAGGTATTTTGGGTGCACTTCCCTTTGCGAACTTGACCCTCTGAATCCAGTCTACGTGCTATGCCAGATGGACGTAAGACATTGGATGTGTAGATCTACAGACTGGGAGCAGCTGAGGGATAGATATTCTCATGCTGTATTTGTATTTAGTAAGACAAGTATGCCTACTACCTTGCATCCCCCATAGGTCAGGTGTTGGCACAAACTTCTCTTACTCATTCTTTCTCCGTACTTTTCTGCTATAATGTTGTAGCCCATTTTTTTAAGAAGTGCTGGTAGTTTGGTAGAGGAATAACTTTTTTCTTTTCAGGTTATGAAGTTACAACCATGGAGGAAGCCTGCAAAGAAGGCAATATCTTTGTTACCACCACTGGCTGCACGGACATCGTTCAGGGCAGGTATGGTCTAGCCACTTGCTTTAGTGAAAGCATACTTGTACAGTGGGTTTTTTTTTAAATAGTCTTAACTTGTCAGCAGTATGGTGATACCGCACAGTCTCATTCTGGACATCAGAATTTAGCATCAGTTTAATGAGAAATTGGGGCTATGGTCTTTCAGTTCTGTTGGATGTTACCATGTTGTAGTTACCGCTGTCTTACAGCATACAATGATGGAGAAACAGGATGAGAAGGGATAGATAAACTTCTGGAGAAGGAGAGCATCGGAGCTAAATTCTGTGTTAGGACAGATAAATGTGAACAGAAGAAGCAGGTAAAGTTTGAAAGTGATTGCATTTGTGACTACTCATAGCAGACTTGAAACTTAGCCTGTTCTCAAACTACCCTGCAGTTTTTTGTTAACAGCTTCTTCAATTTGTAGTCCCCAAATTCTACATGAACTCAGTCCTATCTTTGCTGTTATGATTCTACATGTTCTAGAGATGTAAAACTGGTGGAAACAAAGTCATGAAGAAAATTTTCTTCTGTGTAAGAGAATAACTGCAGGTATTTCAGTTTTGACAAATTAAAATAGTTTTACTTTCCATACTGGGAAATATTTTTTACCTTACGAGTCAAATGCAGTCAGTAAGGCAGGCACTTCTCATTTGAGTAGAGCTGTGGCTCACAGCAGCATCTGGTGCTGAAGAATTTTTTTTTGTGCATTAACTTCTGATATAACTTTTTTGCAGGCACTTTGAGCAGATGAAGGATGATGCCATAGTGTGTAATATCGGCCATTTTGATGTGGAAGTTGATGCAAAGTGGCTGAATGAAAATGCAGTAGAGGCAGTGAATGTTAAACCTCAGGTGAGACATCCCTTGCGTGAGGTCTCCTGCTAGAAAGAAGCAACGAAAGCAGCAGACTCAGGGTCTGCTTCCAGAAAGGGGGAAAGGGGTGTTTCTCTCCAGGTACTTTGTTTCTAACTTTCTTGGAAGCCAGTGGTGCTCTGGGCTGATCAGAATGGAGATTGTGCTCTCTTTGCTGACTAACCTGGAACAAGCTGTTTCAAAAGAAGTTAGATGATAAATACAGAACAGACCACTAGACCATATAAAACTTAGAACAGAGCTGTCATGTTTTAGACCCGGCTGGGAGCTGAGCACCACAGGGCTGCTCACTCACTGCCCTCCCCTAACCCCTGAAAGTGATGGAGAAGACAGAGAAAAATGCAAAGCTCCTGGGCTGGAATAATGAGAATTTAATACAATGCAAAAGGAATAACAGTAATAGGAATGAAACAATACACAAAACAAGGGATGTAGAACAAGCTGGGGAATGGTGCTGCCCTGAGCTGATCCACATCCCCCCACTTATATAGTGGGCATGGTGTCAGTATGGTATTGAATAACAATTGGCTGGCTTGGTTGTCTACCATAGAATCACAGAATGTCCTGGGTTGGAAGGGACCTCTAAAGGCCAGATAGTCTAACCCCCCTACAATATGCAGGGACGTCTCTAACTAGGTCAGGTTGCTCAGAGCCCCATCAAGCCTGAACTTGAATGTCTCCAGGGATGGGGCCTCCACCACCTTTCTGGGCAACCTCTTCCAGTGATTAAGCACCCTCATATTAAAGAAGTTTTCCCTAATGTCTAATCTAACTCTACCCTTTTCCCGCTTAAATTTTCAGCTGTGCTCTGAGACATGAATAAATGACAGTGTACATCATTAAATAGTTGTGTTATAATAATTATAATAATCTTTCTCTAATGATTGATGAGCACAAGATAAATTCCTTCCCTTGTTGATCTCTGTTCACGCTGTTAGACAAAGTGTGATGTAGTTCCCTGAAGATGTTTTTATTATAATCTATAACCTCCATTACATAAATTGCATAACATTTCCTAAAAGCAGGAAAAAAAAGCCATTTCCAAAATGTATATTTAAAATGTCCCTGTGATATGTCCAAGGGGAACTGCAAAATTCCCAGATCCTCTACTATGCAACCTACTGTTTGGCAAAGAAGCTTTGACTGGCGTTTACTGATGTGAGTCTCCTCCATTGTGGGTTCGTTGGTATGACGTGGTGAAGAGCTCTGGGTGGTACCTCTGCAACTCCTGACCTTGCGTTTAGTGCTTTGGAGTCTTGTCCAAGGGTGGGATGCTTGAGAGCTATCAGCCAACCCCAAGCTCTTCTGAACTCCAGACAGACTTGAAGATAAGGATAGAGTGTGAAGTTTAAGAAATCTGCTCCTTCATTCAAAGACAGCTGCAGAGCAGTGAAACAATGAAAGAGAGCACCTCTAATTCTCGTGCTGGTTTGACTTCAGGGAAGTTTCTACAATACAGCCACCCAAGCAGGTTCTCAAGTCAAGCTGTTACAGGGCTGGAGCTGAGTCCCTTAGACAAGGCTGCCAAAGGTGAAGGCTCCCATCGAGGGAGTCAGCCCTAAAATTTCATCAGTACCTTGTTGATCCTGACGTGACTGGCTGTATGAAGTTAACAAGAGACTACTGGGGTTTTAATCTTTAGAGGAAGCTGAACTGGTCAAAATCTTTTGAACTTTTTATTTTCTTTCCCCAGCTTGCTCAGAAAATCTCTTCCAAAGGGTTTGTGTCTGTGTCTCTGTAGAATAGACCAGTTTTGATTAAACTTGCCTTTGAAGGTCAACCTGGAAATCATGGTCAGGTTTGAAAGAAGTTCTACTTACGCCAGAATAACAAGCAGGGTTGGTGCATGGTCTGTACGTGCACCAACACCTTGGGCTTTTGGAGCAGAAGAGAGGGCTGGGTGGCTATTTTGGTTTCAAAATGAATATTTTGTTTTCAACGTGTTATGCTGATAGAGGCAATGTTGTTTAGATCCTGTTTTACATTGGGCTGTCCTCTGGGACTGATGATGTTTGCTTTATCTGGAAAGGAGTGTGTGGACCCACCCTGCATTGATCTGGGGTAATGTTTCAGCACTTTACAGTACAGATAAGTGACTCTTAGTTACTTTTGGTTTCCCACCTGAATGTCTGCTGTGAGCCTGCCGTCCTACAGCAGTGTGGTGGTTCCCTTGCTCACCTCTTCCTTTAGTCTCTAAGCAAAATCTTCTTTTAACAGTATTTTCCTAAGGTGTACCGAGCTTTCATCTCTCCCCGCGGTGTAGAGTCAAAGGTATCTCCAGGCTTTAGATATATTACATTCAGAGAGATAATGCTGGCTCCATGACAACACCAGCCTCAGAGGAACTGATCTTGGTAATGCATTAACCTGAGAAGAGAGCTGCGGCATTGCAGCAGGAGAAAATGCCCAGGCACGAGCCCCATCCATCCCCACAGCGGCAAAGCAAGATGTGCCAGCAGCCTGCGCACGCTGCAGAGGTCAGAGCTGCTCGCAGGTGATTTCCTGCTGGCTGTGGGTCACTTGCAAGCCTGCAAATAAGGCTCCCAAGGTCTACAGAGCTGCCCCGAGCCTTTCAGCATGCAGCTCCTTGGTGTGAATGAAGCCATCTCCATTTTGGCAAACATCTCTTGGGTTATTTCCTTCACACCCTCAATAAACAGCTTCACATTGAAGTGTCTCCTTAGATGTTTCATTGCCTAATTTTTTTTTTTTTTTCCCCCAGCAGCAGAAAACTAACTGGTCAATGCTGGGATGGTGCTGGTTATCACCGTGTGGTGATGGGTGATTGCAGGGGAGAATCTCTTCCTGGAAGAGGGGCTGGAGGGGAGTGCAGCAGAAACACGACCCTGCTTCTGCTGCATCCTCAGAAATGAAGCACTGAAGTCCCCCTAATGCTGAGCAGGTACCTTCTATGGTGTGATGCTGCTTTCTATGCAGAGCCAAGAGCAGCAATATCTGTTCATGTTATAGCTCAGGCTGTTGACACATCTCGCTGGACTGGATGGTCTTAAAGGTCCTTTCCAACCATAGCGATTCTGTGAAAAGTCATCTCTCGTTTCTGACTTATTTATTTATTTTTCTTTCTTTTTCAGTTGTCATGAATGCTGTAGGGTGTAAAGGCCTGTTGGTTAAGACTTCCATGAGCAATTTTTGTTTTCATTTTCGTTTATCGTTTTTCTTTTTTTTTTGTAGAAAGGTGACAGAAAGCCTGTGTAAAGACTGAGGTTTTCATACAGCCAAAATGGAATGCTGTTACACTTGTGGAAACTTTAAATACACAGAATTGCAATACAGAAACACTGCAAGCCTGTGTAAGGTTTATTGTGGACTCTTTACACTCTCTCTTATGACACACGGGCAAAGCCTCATAGACCAAATATCACCAAAACTGTATCCTTGGATAACTTTGCTGTTTACATAAACACTTTTAAAAAGACATGCTCCAGAGTGTAATGAGAGTTTATGGTGTGTCTCAGAGCACAGGATAATTCTATTTTAATTATAGAAGGTAGTTCTTCGTTACTGAATGCGCACAGAAAACTGGAAAAGAAATTTGACTTCCATGCTGCTGTAATTAAAGCAAACACAAAACTAAAACAACGCTATGTAATCATATTTTAATTAATAGCAAGGGAGATACTTTTGTTTATTAAACAAATATAAAAGACTGAAATACCATAAATGAAACCGTGACATCTTGTTAAAAATTAATATATGAATGGGTGTCCCTAGTTTCATTTATGTATCTGCTTTTCCTGTTCATCCTGCTTTTCCCTTTCCTTTTCATGTATTCGCTGTATTACTTGTCTCTTTATAGTCAAAAGGATCTGGGGTTAAATAGCAAAATCATACATTCCACTTAAGCTCCTGTGCAGCATCGGGCAGCTTGCAGAAACCTTGTCGAATTTTTGTTTGTTGCCTGTAGAATGTAAAAGGGGTGGTTTATGCCAATAGTGCTTTTAGTTGGTTAAAATATTGCTTTTACTAATGTGCTTTCCTGTTTCTGTTTTCTACGGATGAAGCAGTGGCTGTTCATGTGCTAAGTGCAGCACTAAGCCTGAACGTCCTACTTTTAGAAACAAAATTATTAGTGCTGCAGATCATAAAGTACAAATTTCTGTTGAAGAATTTCTTAAACTGAATTTGATTTTGCTCTTTTAACTAGATTTTATTCTCCTTCAGATTTTAGTAAAAGTTTTTTCAGTCACTCGTAAGAACAATACTGAGCTTGATGTGGTTCTGATCGGTATCACTGTACACAGGCATACAGGAATATTGACAGGACCAAATATTTTATTTTCAGCTTAAAGCAAGTGAGCTAAACATCTGGCAAGAGAAATGGCATTGCTCTGTCTTCCAGGTTGTTTTCTACTATTCCTTTCCCTACAAACATTACTTACAAGCAATTGCAGGGTTGAGTGTTTAGTTTGTCTGATCTTGAATATGCTGTTTCAGAAGAAATTCCGCTCTGTCTGGAAGCTAAATTAGACTGTCTACAGAGCTCTTGTGTCTGACTTTGCTTATTTTAAAGATAAATAAAATCTTTCCCTCACAGACCTTGCACAGCAGGCCCTGTGGTAGAAATACCATCTATCAGAAAATACATCAGCCGTGTAGTTCCACCCAGTCAAACTTCTGCAGCACACTTGCTGTCCTCAAACGATTTCTTCATCCTGCTCACCAAATAAAGCAGGCATCCCGAGGAGAATTCAATTGTATTACTTAAACACATGAATATGGTGCCCAGGAGGCCTGCCTGGAGACCATGTAGATCATCCCATCTTGGGCATTTTTGACATTGAATGACTGGATCTGGAAAAATATATATATTTTTTTTTTCTGAATTACTTGTATGGAATTATTATTACTATTGTTGTTTTTATTGTATTTAACTTGCCGTTGAGGAAAAACTTTTCCAAGGTTGTTTTCTCCCTCTGTTCCACCAAATAACTCTGGTAAGTGCCACTTACACTGAGGTAAGTGTCAAAAAGTGGTGGGGATGACGAGACCACTTGTACTCTACATTTCCCAGCGCTTTCTAGGAGGGGTAGGCTGACAAAGTTTCTTCCCTATGAGTGTCCTCAACTGGAAATATCACAGGTTCAAGATTTTATTTCCGTCCCTCTTCTTACTCAGGATGAGCATTACACGCAGATAAAATGCCTCTTGTTTTAGGTATTTCATAGCTATAGCTGTGCCGGTGTTTGGCATACTGGAAGATCATTTTCATGGTTCAATTTGCCTGAAATCAACGACTTTCAGATTCCCCAAGAAATCTGCCCATTTGCTCCTACTGTTCCTTAGATGATAATGGAAGTTATTTTGCAGAAAAATCCAATCGTCATCAGCACTCATTTTATAAGGAAAAAGCTTTATTTTCAAAATTCTTGGGAAACACTTGTAATTAAAAACAAATGAACAACACAGCAAAAGCAAATGTTAATTTAATTTTTAAATGTATTCTCTCCACAGCTGATGGAGAACAGGCTTCCCTGTTGAGGAACTGAGAGGGGCTAAGTTGTACCTTGCTTAGAACTGGCCTTTTTCTTCCTGGCAGAAAAAGGAAGGTGAGTTAATCTAGGCCAAAATCAGTGAGTTAATCTAGGCCAAAATCAGTGTTTAGGGTTCTTCCAGGCTAACTGCTTAAATTCAGAATTTAAAAAAAATTTTTTTGAAAGAAGTTATCAGTCTTGATTTGTTTGTGTAACAAACGCAACCTTCTTGACAAAAATTCCCTATTTTCAGAGGCAGAACAATCTTTGATGTTCTTCCAGGAACATACTGGAAGTAGGGAAGAAGGGAGAGTTTTTCTCTTCCTCTAGATAGCAGCTGTGAATTGTTAGTAATGTGACAAATCAGTCTGCATGTTTGGTGCTCTTATTGCTTCTAAGTGTTCCTGCGTGGCAATTAATTTATTAATTGATTTACTGATGCTTTGTGTTTTGGGACTGTATTTTGAGTAGCGGAGAGAATAAATCTGTAGCACACTGCCAAGCTGATCTATTTTGTTACCTTAACTTAAAGAGCTGCTTTAAATGAGCTGCCTGGTATTGCAGGTAGGTATCCAGCCATAGCTAGGTACATTCTGTATCCAAAGGAAAGAGCTCCTGCAGGCTGTGAAGGACTCCAGATGGTGCCCTTGACACCTGTGATGAGTTGATGTTGACTTGAGTAGTGCTGAAGCCTCCAAGCTAAAGCTCACTTGAGAGCTGAGCTATTTGCACCAGGGAAGACCAGAGCAGAGGAGCTATCAGATCAAAATAGCACAAGGGTAAGATAAACTTCATTGGTATGTGGCTTTATAATGGAAGAAGTCTCTGCCCTTTGTATGGTATGGTTAGCATGGGAGCATCGTGCATTTGGTGAATCTGATCTATTAGCACAAATTAGCTTGAGTTTTAGAGCAAGAAATTTGAAATTAAAGATGCCTTATTGATTCCCTGTTGTTTTCTCAGCCAGGTTAATTCTGATATGCACCAGAATTCTCTCACAGGGCCGATTTTAATTTAGGTCAGAGTACCTACAACAGCAGGATAACATTGCGCTGTCTATGCAATAGACAAGGATAAGGGAGATCTGGCAATGTCTCAGTACCCCCCGAGCTGCTGACTCGGTACAGAAGTGGTGTACAAAATTAGTTTTGCCCCATCCAGGGAATTTTCCTGGGCCATAGTCTTCCAGAATTATAGCTCATCTTAATGAGAGAAATGAGTGTACCATGGCATCAGATCGGACAAACCCTGGCTTGAAACAGCTGCTCCAGGTAACAGGCAATGAAGAATCACAGCAGGAGACTTCTGAATTTCATCTCCCCTCTTTACTCTGCCTACTCCAGCTTGTACTTCTGATTCTTCATAACTTATCATAGAATTATAGAATGGTTTGGGTTGGAAGGGACTGTAAAGATCATTGAGTTCCAACCCCCTTGCCAAGCATCCGCAACTTCTCTGGGCAACCTGTACTGGTTCTCACCACCCTCATAGTGAAGAACTTCTTCCTAATTTCCAATCTAAATCTTCCCTATTCCAGTTTGAACCCATTACCCCTCATCCTATCACTACAAACCTTTGTAAAAAGTCCCTCCTTA
>JAVSBS010028643.1:28685-44583 GCA_033124195.1 Coracias cyanogaster
GGTCACAATAAGGTCCCCCCAGCATCTTCTCTTCTCCAAGCTGAACATCCCCAACTCTCTCAGCCGGTCTTCATAGGAGAGGTCTTCCAGCCCTCTGATTTTTTTTTTTTGTAGCTCTCCTCTGGACATGCTCCAACAGGTCCATGTCCTTCCTGTGTTGGCTCCAGAGGTATCCTGCCTGTGGCCCCATCCCAGCTTCTCATGAAAAAGTAACCCTATCCTTTCCAAACCCAGCCCATAGGTTGCATGGTGCCTGATCTGAATTGCCTCTCAGGAAGCTGCTTTCTTATGTACTGCTCTGCACCATAACACTGTTGGTCCTGGTGCAGGCTGCCAGGGCTAGACTAAGTATTAAAGGAATGTCTTTGAGGATTCTGTCAAGGGTTGAAAAAATTCACACCTGCTTTTCAGAGCTTTTTTTACTTGGAGATTGAAGCCTCAGGAAATCCGATCTGAAGCTCTGCCAAACTCGGGCTTCTCTTCCAGACTTAAGTGGCTTCAATTTAGAAACCTGTATAGACAGCAGTCTGTGTGGGCAGACAAGGCGAGATGTTATATCCTTGGCTCAGCTTGTGTTCCCACAATGTATTTACTTCAAACCATGGCTGTGGCTACACAGGAAAATAGGCATCTAAAACTTTCAGCTTTTTAGCAGTGTTCTAAAGCAGAGAAACAAAACGAACATAAGTCAAAACTGTTTTGTAACACCAGCATTGGAAAGATAACATTGCAAAAAGCAAATCAGCCTTTGTCTGACTTGACATGGGACTTCTAGTTACCTTTTTAAGGAGAGAGTGTGCTTGCTGATAGGCTTCTGGGACAGGCTTTCTGCTCCCTAAAAAATGCCACACCCAAGCATACCTTGGTAGATCTGTCTGCTCTTCCAATTCTGATAACTCCCCTGTGGCTTAGTGGCCACCCACATCAAACTCTTGCTAGGCAGTTGTGAGTCTTTTTTCAATATCCTGTATGCTGTTGGAACACACTACATGGGCTCAACTAGGCACGAAGTTATACCCTCAAGTTCTCTCTAGTTTCAAGTCTGTTCTTGGCCATGACCTTAGTGTGGATCTGTCTTTGCTCAACAGCTCTTGTCCTGTAGGAGCCTGGAGCTAGCTGCTTGCTTTCTGGTAGCTTGGGTTTTAAAACTGAAACTGGTAAATGCTGTTGAAGACTAAATTGGGTGTTAATATCCTATCATACAAACTACCTGCAGATGGCCATTCAGTGTGGCTCTTAAGGTCCATCTGAAGAGTTGTGTCACTGGCAGAGGTAGTAGTGCCTTTTTCTTTACATAGTCTGTATTGGAGGGACCAGTCTGTCACAGGCATATTGGGTGCCATGAGATGCAGTCTGTTGCAAGGTACGAAAACTATAACAAGTTTCTGGCTAAAACCAGGATATTACCTTTTCAAAAGGATGGAATTGGAGTTGAGGTCATCTATATGATTTAATACTGAAGACCTGCCTCCTACCCTGAACCTGTGATCTGTTATATAACTGCTGCTGTCGCAGGCAGGATGTTCAGAGTGATACAAAGGAGATACCTGCTCACAGTGCAAAGCTGTGAAATTAACTGCCAGCATGCTGAGTGCCACAAGTGTTTGTTCACAAGTCAACAGCTCAGATTTGATTCTATGCGCAGAGTCCTTTGTCCCCAGTGTAGCTTGGAAATCAGTCTGAGTGGAGGACCATGTCTTTGGGCCCATGAGAGCAAAGGTGGGTCTACCAGAAGCTAGGGGAGCTGTTTATTATCCTGTAAAGCCTCACAGAAGTTGAAGGAATCACAGGGGAGCAGTTTCAGCAGGCTGAGGACTCTGACTCTTATCTCTGTGTTAGATGCAGAGGCTCTGGACTGTTGCATGAAGAGGTGTTCCCTTTTTTTTCTCTCTCCACACCAGTTTTTACAATTAGGCATATATGAACTGTGTTTTACCTCTAGTAGCATGCTTCCCACCACAGCCATCTGAGACAACATGCATATGGAGGAGCCAGAACAACTGGATAACTAGTTGAATCTTAGCATCTGCTTCAGATTAGTTGTGTGAAATCCAGAATAGCTCCAGGTTTGGCGAATACTGGCTAGGAATTGAGGGAGGAGTGTCTCAATTATAATCAAAGTCTGTGTTGCAAGCCCACTGCTCAGTTATTGTGGGAAGGAAGCCCATAAAACTTTGCATGATTTTAAATGTTTTTTATGCTGACATTGCACTGCTCTTGCTTCTCGCCCAGGTGGATCGCTACACACTGAGGAACGGCCGCCATATTATACTGCTGGCAGAGGGCCGACTGGTTAACTTGGGCTGTGCCATGGGTCATCCTAGCTTTGTTATGAGCAACTCCTTTACCAACCAGGTGCTGGCACAGGTCGAACTGTGGACCAATAGCGACAAATACTCTGTTGGAGTCTATTTCCTGCCAAAGAAGGTGAGTTAGAATAGCAAAGCCTTGCAAGCTTGGAAGGAAGCCAACTTCAGATGTGATCACAAAGATTTGTTTCATTTATGCTTGAGTTCATTTTGTTGTGAGGCGCTCCTGTCCCTCAGTGAATGCTTAGGTTTAGTTGTGCAGAATCTGCAGTGGGCTGTTTTTTTGGTGGCTAACCTGTTGTGCGGAACTGGGATAGGAACATCCAGTCAGTTTTTGGCTCATCCTAGGGATCTTCCCTAAGGTGCTGGTGAGCCCTGTGCTGTCTCAGGCTAGTCAGGGAGCTTCTCCCAAGCAACTTGTTCCTTTTGCTGAATGTCAGCATTCCCAGCAAGCTTTCACATGCCTATCCAGTGGCAAAGTCTAGTGGGGCAGAGCTGAAGCTGGAGTGAAACCAGGAATTGCTTTTACTGTGGTTGGTAGAGTCTGGGTTGCATTTACCGCTGAGCAGAGCTTATCACATTCTGGACCTAACAGCTTCACAAAAAAATTAATGACAGATTCCCTTAGGTTTCTCTTTAAACTTCTGTGTTCTTTCTTCTTGGAAAAATCTGGATTATGTCACAACTCTCAAATTCCTTTTAGAAAAATAACCTGGTTTTAATTTTCAAAAAAACTGAGATGGTCATTGAAAAAGGTGCTGCAGTTAAATCCCACTGCCTTTGGAATGCAACCAGGTGTGAGATTAACTGTGAAAATACCTTTCATTTGGGAAGCAGTATGTGTATGTTTGGTCTTATGAAGTGTTTGCTGAAGGACTTAAGCTTCCAAAACCATCCATTAAGCAAAGCATGCCAGAAATACAATGTGGAAGTTGATCAGAAAGCTGACGTATAATCCTCTTCAAAGCAAAAGTTTTGTTGATAATTCTCTTGAAAATTCTAGTCCAGTGCTGCTAATAAAATGTAGCTTTATCCTCTTCCTGAGTAACAATTTTTAGTAAGCATGCTTGAACTGGAAGTAATGCAGAGATCAGTTAGTTACAAAGGGAGTTGCATGTTGGTGGCACATATGGCAGTAATCACTTTGGGTTCATAAACTGTGGAAAAAATGCTCATTTTATACTTTGTGCTCCATCGAGAATTTTCAGGCTAGTATCTTTTATTGTTCTGTGCGGTAGCTTTGAAGTCTAAATGCAAAATTTAAGATTTATCACATACCTTATATTGCACTTTCTTTACAAGAATATTGCTTTGATTAGCTATTACAAACACACACAAGTTTCTGCTATCTTGTTCCTGGAAATCTGGGCAAACTGTGTCCATGTTATTGGCGCCAAATCTGTCCATCCTTATGCTCAGCTACCTGATTAAGGTAAAAATGCCAGTTTATCTTCACTAAATTTGTGTACCTTTTTATCTAAGTCTTGAAGTCCCTAAGCTGAAGCAACTGTGAAACAACTGATCTCTGCTGCAGTTTGAGAATGTGATCTGGGAAATGTCAGGGACTCAGATCCTTTTGAAGTGGGTGTAATCTGTCTTAAACTTGATGGAAATGCACCTATCAGATCTTCATGTGTCAGTCTAGTCAACCAGATAGGCATTCCATTTTTAACCCTCTTCTTCTGACAGGATGTACTAATCTTGAACACTTGTTTCCCTTCTAAACATGGTCTTTCCAGTTAGAATTTCTTTCATGATTTTCCTGACTCTTACATGGTGTTGTAGTTTTCATGGTTCACTTTAACTTTGTTCAACTGCTTCATCTTACATACAAGAGAAAATTAAAAATGTATTTGACTGTTAGTTCTTGAGAGATATTGGCAGTTCCATATTCCTGCTATGAGCAGGTCAAGCTGCAGTGAATTATACTCTGTACAGATGTAGCTTTTAACCTGATTCATTACAATAGGATTACTTTAAAATAGCTGTGTGTTACCCCACTACCCTTTGAGGGGGAAATGTAGGACTAGTTGTTGAATCATTTAGGATGTGCTGGTTCATGCAAGCTGAAGATCTGGCCCTTGGTTTATCAATTTATTGCCCTTCAAATATTGCAGCCTTTCACATCTGTTTAACTTGTATGGGGGAAATATTGCCAGCCTTTCCTGTGCTACTAGAACTTAGACTTGCCTTGTATCTGTTTACTTAGCAATGATTACTTGCATTTTGTCTTCTATTGTAACTCAACAGCACCCAATCCCCTCTTAGTGCTGTCCTTTCTGTCTTTGAATATCCTTTCTGGCTGTACATTCCCCTCTGACATAGCAGCTAGTTTGCCATTTTACTGTTGTGGGGTTTTTTTCTGACTCTTCTGTATCTATCTCCTGTAGTACTTAACTATCTTGTAACTTTACACATTTTTCAATACATTGGCTTTGCATGTCTGCCTGACACCTCTGGGATAAAGTATATCAACACTTCTGGGCCTATGTCCTACAGCCCACCTTGGCTTTATTCATGAAGACGATGCCAGTAGATGCTAGTATTCTTGTTGAATTAGTGACTCTAGGATTAATTTTTTAATATATGTGTCCCTAAGATGGGATATCTGGAAAGAAAATGTAATTTTTCCCCATATTAGAACTTATCTAAAATTGTAAGATGGCAGTTTGACAATCTAGTATGTCCAGGGAAACATGACTGGGGCTTTTGCATTCTACCAAACTGGCTATCTTTTTCTTTCAATAGTTTGCTCTCTGTTCTCGTTGGATGGATGTGAATGTGTAAATGAGATTGAAATGGGCTTAATATAAAATTGTCTGTCTCACTGAAGCTTAACATGTCTCCTTTAAAATCGTGAGGCTTTTCCATCTGAATGCAGTGCTGTGCTCAGAGCAGATGCCTCTGCTTGAGTAGGTGTGAGGTATGTTGGCAGGCAAAGAGCTGTCTCTTCATCTGTCAGTCTGTTAAATCTTCCTTGAGACTGCTATTGGTTTTCAGATATTCATTTCTCACTGTTGACCATGATGACCTGAACTAATAGGACTCTGTTCTGCTAATATTCTTATCTCAATGTTTTGTTTTCCAGCTGGATGAAGCTGTGGCTGCTGCTCATCTGGATAAACTGTGTGTGAAGCTGACAAAGCTGAGTGACAAGCAGGCCAAATACCTAGGCTTATCAAGAGATGGGCCGTTCAAGCCAGACCACTACAGATACTGAGCAGGTGGCACTACCCAAAGACCAAAGTGCAGGGATACAACCTTCCAAAGCTCTTGTGTGTGCTGGGCTTCTGAGAACAAGCCCTCTGCCATATTCCTCAGTGCTGCAGAACCCCTCCCCTTACCACGGGAGCTTCAGGGCTTTATAAGAGGATCACTCAGACACTTGGAATTAGAATTGGTTTCTTAGCTAATGTCATGGTGAAAAGGATCCTGTGCACCTTTCATTGGTTCCTAGTGTCCCAATAAGGGGGGCAGGACAGATTGCTAAATGAAAATGTATAGTCTTGTCAAGCGTGTGGCGAACAGCTGATTTCTCCAGGGAGTTAATTTCTGCCATGCCCTGCTCAAATTAGATAACTCCTGGCAGTGTCAGACTTCTCACCACAAAGGTGCCCTAGCTGAACTACATGTTGTGGAACTGGAGTAACTAGGGAAGTATAGCTTGCTTGGTCTCCTTCCTATAAAGTCAACTTAACCTCCTACTGGGAGATTAGAGCTGGAGTGTTTTTTCTGGGTTGACTTACTCCATTGAAATGGGTCAGAACAAAGACCCTTTTGTTTCCTCCATACCAACTCGAGGAGGGGTGAGGCAAAAATGACTTTTTTTTAGCAGCCTTCTAGTGTGTTGTGAACAGCTGAGAAGCCACTGAGGCGATGGTTGGGTTTAGGGACCTTGTTCAATCCTCTGAAAATACCAGCAGCACACTTCTACCCCCAACTTGATTTTTGAGTTGTCATGTCTGCTCTATCTTGTTTGTCATTGACTCAAAGTGCTTTTATTAAAGATCTGACTGTGGCCTGACTTGTTCTGTATAGTGAGATGCTTTAAGTTTTGCCTTGGATTTGTTTGCTTTTCTGTGATTCATAAGCCACTGAAAATATTTAACCCCACATGGGTTTCCTTCAGGCAAAAGCCAGTGCTGTGGCTAACCTGCATCGTATACCTGAGCTGGAAAAAGCTGCTCCTCAGATTATTTAAGCATTTGAAGGACTGAATCTTGCAGGAAAAACACTCTTCCACTGTGCCCAGACAGGTTTATCTCCGTGTCATTGAAGTCCTCTTTTGCCACGGTCCTCTTCAGTCAACATTACTCAGCAGCAACCTCTGTTTCTGGATGTTAGAAGATGAAAGGTTTGTTATGATGTTAAAATGTGCTTGAAGTGCCGTGGGATTTGTCCAAGCACCAGGTGTGGTATCAGTGAGCAGTTAAAACAGATGTAGAATATGAACTGTTGGAGGAAGAAGGAAAGGGGATGAATAGAAAAGGTACTGCTTATGTAACTTAATTTTTTTCATTTTTCTCAGCCTCTAAAGCACCTATTTTAAATGAATTTGGATCCCACAAAGCCACCATAAAGGATTTGGTAATCATTAATGGAGATTACCCTTTAACTTCCATGTGCACATTGAGCTTCATACAAACACACATTTGTAGTACACATCTAAATGTAGATGATGGTCACTTTGTAACATAGCTGCACATGGCAGAGAATAACAATGCTAGAAAATGTCACTGTAGTAGAACAAATGCAATAGGAAAACAAGGACTGTGTGTTGTCCTTCATTGCTTTTCTCCAGCTGGGCTTTGGCTTCTCTAAATCATTTTCTCAGCTGTGCGTCTGCTGTCCTGAAGTACAGGTTGTAGTTTTGCTGTTGGACTTGAATCATGGATTCATAGAATAACCTAGGAAGGACCACCTGAAGGTCTCCATTTTATCCCTGTCCTTATACCAGAGCCAATTAGATCAGGTTGGAGATCAGCTTTCCCAGGTGAGCTTCAGTTGTCTCTGGGAACAAAGATCACATAACCTCCTTAGGTTTGTCTCCCAGTATTTGACCACTCTCTAGACAGAAATATTTTTCTGTACATTTAACTGGAGTTTCCTGTGTTGCAGCTGATGCTTATCGCTTCTCATTTTATCTCTATGCACCTCTGAGATGGGCCTAGTTCCATTTCAGTACATGCTTGCATGGAGTAGACATAGGCAGCACTAAATCCCCCTTCACCTTCTCCAGGTTGAATAAACCGTGGTCTTCGTGTCTGTGCTTCAGTCTCTGTGCTTTTGTTACCTGATCGTCTTGGTGGCCCTCTGCACTCGGATGCTCTCAGGTATGTCAGTGTTGTCACGGGGGAGCCTAAACTGGCAGATGCCAAACAGGAGAAGGATCCCTTCTCTTGAGGCACTAGCTTTGCTTTTGTTGGTACAGCTCCATATAAAGCTTGGCTACTCAAGTGCATGGGCAGTCAAGGACCTTACGCTTCAGTCTCGGCGGAAAAGGCTGCCTTCACCTTTCCATCTTGATCAGTTTTGTTTGGATTTGAATAACAGATCCAGCAGAACGTCTCCCTTAGTTGGCTTATTGACTACCTGTCAAGAAATTGGCCTTGATGGTCTCCATAAATCTGGCTTGCTTGTGTGCAAACCTACTGCACTTCCAGCAGAAGCCAGAGTGGCTGAGATGAAGTCTGTCAGAGTTTATCAAGGCTGCTTCCAGCTATGTAAAGAGATTTTCAGCTACTTTGTGTTCTGGGCAGGTGCTCTTGACCACTGTGGTGGTCAGATGCCCACCAGAGTTGCCAACCCAGAAACTTTTGATTCAGCTCTCAAAGAATTGCAGTCTGTCAGGAGCTAAAGATGAAAGGGCTAGCTGACACTCTCATTTTATCTGAAATACGTATTTCACTGGGTGATTAATGTACAATGACAGTAGTGTGCTTTTTTAGGAAAATTTCTCAAGTTTTTGAGTGGGGTCTAGCAACCAATGGTTCTGTGTTGGTGGTGCTTTGTTGGGTAGTGGGTCAAGACCATTAATTTTTTTTCCCACGTTTCTGTTTATGTTCACTACAGATTACTTGTGGAATTCCTGGATGTATTCAAGGCCAGGTTGGACAGAGCCTTGAGCAACTTGGTCTAGTGGGAGTTGTCCCTGCCATGACAGGAGTGTTGGAAGTAGTTTGTCTTCGAGGTCCCTTCCAATCCAAACCGTTCTATGAATTCATGTGTTGAATGTGTAAAGAAATCCATTTGTGTGTATATACATAAATAAGTTTGGTTTTCCTTGAAAAAATTAGAGGCCTTGTTTCCTGATGGTTGGAGCTCTTAGGAAGTCAGGTAAACACAAGGCTCAGGGGCAACAGCTTCTGAGTTTCACAGATATTTATTGTGAGAGATTGTGTGCAAAAACTATGCCTGGAGAGCCCAATGCAAATTCATATTGTTTAGCCCAGTTCAGACTCCAGAGGCTTTAAGCACAAAAAAAATCATGATTCCATAGATAAGTTAGGGAAGTGTCCAAACACCAGGAACTTTGATCAGTTCTGAAACATCCTGGCTGCTTTGCAAGGCCCTGGGCCAGGGCATTAAAGTGTCACTGTGAGAAGGAAGCGAACTGTCTAGTGACTTCCTAGCACAGCACTTTCATTGATCAAACTCCTAAAAATCTGATTTGCTGCTGAAAACACAGTGCTTTGAGCAAGTTAAAGTGGGGATTTGATTTGAAGCGTGGTTTCAGTTGATAAAATACAAATTGGAATATATTTTTATATTCTGTTTTATTGGTTGAAGAGGACTAGATCAAACAAACCCTAATAAAACCATTGGCAAAATTTCTATTCCTCCCTGCAGTGCAGTTGTGGTTTAGTGCTGTGTGCAGAAGAAATGTTATGTCCAGTACCTGTCAAAAGTACGGTTTGTGAATTGGCCACATGAATGCAAGAGGTTGGCTGATATTTTTATTCAGCTGCTGTGCACTGCATAGCCAGTGTTTAAGCTCAGCTTAGCAGCCTCTCTTCCTAAACAGGGTTATCTTACCTCTTGCTATGGTGTAAGCTATGCTTTGGTCAAACTTATGTGTTGTTCTGGTTTGAACTCTTCCTCAAGGGCAATTTTGAGTAACCTTTACAGTAAAATATGCAGATTTCAATTCTGTTTCAGAAGCTTTCACAGAATAGTAGGGGTTGAAAGGGGCCTCTGGAGATAATCTTGTCCAACCCCCTACCAAAGCAAGGTCACCCAGAGCAGGTTCTGAAAGTCTCCAGAGGAGGAGACTCCACAGCCTCTCTGGGCAGCCTCTTCCAGGGCCCTGTTAGCCTCAAAGTGAAACAAGTTTTTCCTGATCTTTAGGTGGAACTTCCTCTGTTCCAGTTTATGCCCATTGCCCCTCATCCTATCACTGGGCACCACTGAAAAGAGACTGGCCCTGTTTTCCTGACACCATCCTCCAGATATTTATAAATGTCAACTAGATCTGCTCGCAGCCTTCTCTTCTCCAGGCTAAACAGCCTCAAGGCTCTCGGCCTTTCCTTGTAAGTGACGTTACAACCCCTTAATCATCCTTGTAGACCTATGCAGGACTCACCAGTATTTCCCTGTCCCTCTTGAACTAGGGAGCCCAGAACTGGACACAGTACTCCAGCTGTGGTCTCACCAGAGTAGAAGGGGAGGAGAATTTCCATCAGCCTTCTGGTCACACTGTTCATAATGCCTCCCAGACTGCCATTGGCCTTCTTGGCCACAAGGGCCCATTACTGCCTCATGGTGAACTTACTATCCACCAGGACTCCAAGGTCCTTTTCCATGGAGGTGCTTTCTAGCAGGTCAACTCCTAACCTGTATTCCAGAATGGATGGAAGACTTTAAAACATGACCTTTGGTGTAGCAGCTGATTTCCTTTAAAAAAATCTATATTGTTGTCTCATGTCCTACAGGAAAGGTGGGGATGGACTCTTTATCAGGGAGTGTACTGATAGGATGAGGGGTCATAGTTTCCAATGGGAAGTGGGTAGATTTATATTCAATATAAGGAAGAAATTTTTTTACTGTGAGGGTGGTGAGACACTGGAACAGGTTGCCCAGAGAAATTGTAGATGCCACCTTCCTGGAAGTGTTCAAGGCAAGGCTGGACAGGGCTTTGAGCAAACTGCTCTAGTGGGAGGTGTCCCTGTCCATGACAGGGGGGGTTGGAACTAGATAAACTTTAAGATCCCTTCCAATCCAAATCATTCTATGATTCTATGCTTTAGTGGTGGACTTGGCAGTGTTAGGTTTGCAGTTGGACTCCATGATCTTAAGTGTCTTCTAAGCTACATGATTCTGTGAAATCACTCAGCTGTATTGCTTGCTTGCTTTTTATTGGTAAGAGCACATCTGCTGTCATGGAGTTTCACTAAATGATTTACAATTAATTTTTCAGCTGTTTTCTGGTTTTCTAAAAATTCTTAATCTACAGGCAATTAACTCAGTATTAAGGCTACCCTCATGTCAAGCATCTTGATTCCCTGAGTACGGATTGTCAGCCCCACCATAAAATCAGGGATTATTATTACCTTACAATGGTTTTAGCAGAAGCTAATGAGTGAAGTACAATCGTACTGGAGAAAGAGCTCAGCATCTGTAGGTATGAAGGCTCTTGAGTCACCCTCCCAGCACAGAAACCCCATGCATCAGCTCATGTGGCATCCCACATCTGGCATGGTAAGTCATGTGACAGTGACAGAAAATAGGTTTTTTCACTTGTGTGACTGCACAGAAAATATCACGTAGACAGGGTAAGATGTGAGCTGCAGGCTTTCTGGATCTGACACACAAGATCCCAGAGAGGGGGAGAAAGGTCATTGTGCTATATTGCAAACAAAGATCTTTGCACAGGCAGGGATGAGAGGTGTGAAATGGGAACAAATGCAGGTTTCATACTCATTTATGAAACTCAGCAGGTCTGGGGTGCAGGCAAGCAAGGTGGTGCATTTAACTTTACATTTGCACACGTGCTCTGTGAAAGGTACCACGAGGAGTCTGTCCTGGAGCAGCAAGGACCATGACTGTGGTGTTCAGGCTGATGTCCCCAGCCAGGCTGAGCACATGTAATAAGTCTTAGAGAAGCCCAGCCATGCAGTTCATCAGCCTCTTCCTCCAATCTTGTTTGCAGGCTCATATTGAAAGGCAAAAATGAAAGTGAGATTTCCAACCGTGCATAAATGAGGTCCAGTTTGGGAAAGTATGTATGGCATGTCAGAGGAATGTAGAGAGGTAGAGCATCCCCTTTGTCATAAAATAGGAATTGACTCAGATTTACAGCTTCCCTTCCCCCTGCTCCCCTACTCCTCAAAAAGTGGCAGCCACTGGCTGAGAGCTGGGAAATGCCTGAGTCCACTCTAGTCAATAGCTGTTCCTCAATAGCCATTCCTAGCTATTAATGAAACAGGCATTTTTTTAGTAGCTTGTGGTTTTTTTTCACCAGTAGTAAAGGAGTGCTAAAACAGATCTGGTTACCACCCTGGGAAAAGTCCTTGTTTAATGCTACATCCAATTTCAGTTTGTTTTTCAACGTCTTCAGTAGTTTCCACTGACCCCCTGCCTTTAGTGTGGTTAAACTCATAGAATCATAGAATGGTTTGGGTTGGAATGGACCTTAAAGATCATCTAGTTCCAACCCCTCTGCTGTGGGCAGGAACAACTCCCACTCGACCAGGTTGCTCAAGGCCTCATCTAACCTGGCCTTAAACAGTTCCAGGGATGGAGCATCCACAACCCGCCTGGGCAACCTGGGCCAGTGTCTCACCACCCTCAGGGTAAATAATTTTGTTCTAATTTCCAATCTAAATCTAATCTCTTCCAGTTTGAATCTGTCCTGGGGTGGTAATGAGCACCATCTTCTTGGGCAGTCTGTCCCTGCAAAATCATTGAACCTGGTGGTAAAATGCAATTAATGATGAGGTTGTATTCCTGGTCTTTAGACAGGTCTCTGATTTGGCCAGAAAGAATAATCTCATTTTCCCCAGAAGCCTTTCAGATTAATTCTGTTAATGCTTTCTATATTGTTACCAGAGAAAATAACTTCTCTGTTTTAAATGTGGTAACTCTTGCCCCTGTTTCCCCTCCACTGCAGAGTCAGAAGCGATAAGAGCACAGGCTGTGTATTTTTCTCCATTTATCTCAACCAGATACACTAGCCACTGTGATTTTTTTTTTTTTTTCAAAAGCAACTGATTTGCAATAGTCTTGCTTTTTTTCCATGGCTAGATGTTCTGTGAAATGGAGCTCAATGGAGGCATGGACATAGCTGTAGGAAATATAGATCACTGAGCAGAGAACAAACAATGGGTAACTGAATGTTCTACTGATTGTGAATCATGACTGAGCTTGTTTTCATAGCAGTGGTTCTTCTTGAAGATACTAAAAGTTTGAGAAGCTAATTGTGGTTTTTAGCCTTTGGGGCTTTTTGTGTTAAGATAAATCAAATGTAGAAAAAGTACAAATATAGCCTCAATTTTTGCAGTAGTGTTGTTTGCCACTGGACTGCTTTCCACAACTGTGAGGAATATCAATTACAATTAAGTGTTTGTTCCTTTTCTAAAATCACTAATCCATCATGAGTGCTTGTAGTTTGCATGCCAAATGAGAAAAAGCAAAAATAAACAAAAGACTGAAAGAATCAAATGTCCTGTGGAAACATCCTTCCAGGAGTTAATAGGGTGAAAGCAAAAAGGATTTAAGGTTTTGCAGCATGCTGTTGAACTGGTGGGGACTGACATCCCTTCTGCTTCTCTAATTCCCTGAAATTCCAAGGCAGAAAGATTAAAACTCTTCAGAATATTTAGAAAGTGTATAGCAAAGTTTTTACTTGTTCCATCTGTAGAGTCCAGAGATATTTTTCATCAAACCTGTTACTTTTCTGTATCAATCTATTTTTGGTTATGGGTCACATACATGTGCTTGTTTTCCCTGATGGAACAGCAATATTTTAGAAGTCAACTTAACAGCCTCTTAGTTGCAATATTGCAGATTTGGAAGCACTATAAAGGCTTCGTCATCAGGCTGAAACGCAGATTTTCCTTTGAGCCAGTAATTATTGTAGGTGTCTGCTTTGCATTATTAATGTGATTTCCACTCAGAACAAACATTTGATGGTCCTGTTTTTCCTCCCCTCCAAAACTTACTTCCTATGTGTATTTTAACAATTAGATAGGAACAACTTTTGACCCTTTTTGGTAGTGAAGGCCTTCAATATTGTCTGACCTGCCATTGAGATGCCATTATAGAAATCTAGAAGGACCCTTGCGCTTAGAAGAAAGCAATCGTGATGGAGAAATGTTGAACAAGATGAAGAGAATCAAGGGAAGTAAACCATCTGGTATGCTCCTTTTGTGCTCCAAACACTTGCTCCCCAAATGGAGAAATCATTATTAATTGAATCACACCTTTATAGCAAGGAGATCTTTTAAACACTAAAACCTTCTAGCTTGGAGTGATCTGGCTTTGCTAGAATTTTCTGAGGCCTTTTCAGAGTGAAGGACTCCTGGCTGTTGAATTACTTTAAATGCATCTGCTCTTATTTCCATTCAAGAAGACTTAAAGTTCACCAACAGGTGAGAGACCATTAGCCTTTAATGAATTTGTTTGGGTTTTTTTTAAATACCACACTTGTTTGTTATGGAACACAACAAAGAGTGAGACTGTATATTCTCTTGGTTGATTTCAGTTTTAAGTTGTATAATTCGGGGAAAATGTGGATGCTCCATCCCTGGAGGTGTTCAAGGCCAGGTTGGATGGGGCCTTGAGCAACCTGGTCTAGTGGGAGGTGTCCCTGCCATGGTGGGGGTGGTGGAACCAAGATGATCTCAGAGGTCCATTCCAACCCAGACCATTCTGTGATTCTATGAATACTGTCACCTATTCAAGACAGCTGTGCGGAGTGAAGGGAAGCCCATATGAGATCACAAATGACATCTTAGCTGAAGAAACTGCCAAAAATAGCAAGGGTACTACAAGAACACTGTTATTAGCTAAATCCACCTGATGGCAGAGAGCGAGCAATGAAGATGCTTGTTCAAGTCAATAGACTTCAATCATTCAAAGGGGCTTGAACTAGATCACTGGAGAGGGTGTATTTTTGTCTTTTCCTGCCTCTATTAAATGAAAGCCACATGTTAGTTGTGTTATGACACTATTACAACCATTTTAGGGCTCCCATATTTCAGGCCAGGCTTTAATCATAAAGGATTTCCTGGATAGAAATACATGTGCATATGCCATGCAGCAATTGTTGGGGGTTTTTTCCCATTTCACTGAAAAATCTTGCAGAAATGACTAAAGCCTCCCTCTGGGAGAGGTTGGAGAGGGACTTAGCCATATATTGGCCATCTGCATATCATCTGAGAAGTCTGAGGTATTACAATGATTTTATTGTTAGCAAGTAATCTACAGGCACCATAAATTTAAGAAGGGCACTTTGAGGGTGATTGATTGCCCTTTTCGGGCAGCCTAATGTGTCTCTGGCCTTGTGCTGCTGCTCTAGATAGGGGTGGTCTGCTGTAGGTCCCAAGTCACCTCTCCCAGCCTTGCATGGGTGTTCCTGATGTGTCTGAGATGGCACTGGGCACTTGTGGTGATGCTGCTGAACTGATCCTTTTGTGAAAGTCAGTTACCAGAAGGGGGGAGGAGGGAGATGACGGAGCAAATTTTCATATCCCTCTTCTTAGCGTCTACAAATATAATTGTGCAAGAAGCAGAAAATACCCATGTTGACCAGAAAAACCTAAACTAGCCCAGCATGTGTCGCGGTTGGGTCCTACCAAGCGCTTGGCAGCGCATGTACGAGAGAGAGACAGACTGGATAGGACCACGGGGACGGCCGCGGCAAGTCTCCAGGCTACGGTCACAGCGGTGTGCTCTCAATGTGGTGGGGGGAAGGAAAGAGAGAGTCTTCTGTTTTCCCTCAGATTTTTAGCTGACTTAAAAAGACATTTCAAAATAGTGGGTCGGCTTCCCACAGCAGGCCAAATAGAGATTTGGGCATCTTGGCCCCCAGATCAAGGTGATTTGCTGGGGAAGGGGAAGGAAAATCCACCAAATCCTCTCTAGGTATAAAATTTCTCTTACTGTTGTTCAATGTACTGAATCAACAACAGAGCTGCAAGCTTCTGCTGACTTCAAGATCCCCAATATATTGTTGGATCTGCAGAAATTGGGAACATTGTTAAAGCACGTTAGGTAGATCATCTCTGGATCTCTAGTCTAGAGCTTTCTAGAGCAGGTCTCTTTGTTGTGTTTAAGAATAGCATTAAGCATGTTAGTACTGGGATATTACAACAGGTTCTGTAGCTGGCTATGTAACTAATGGGTGAAGAGCCACAGGTTCAGCCTGGAGAAGAGAAGGCTCTGGGAAGACATTATTGAGGCCTTCCAGTATCTGAAGGCAGCCTACAAAAAGGCTGGGGAGGGACTTTGTAAAAAGGCCTGTAGTGATAGGACAAAGGGTAATGGGTTCAAACTGGAAGCAGGTAGATTTAGACTGGAAATTAGGAGGAAATTCTTCACTCTGAGGGTGGTGAGACACTGGAACCCCCTGGAGGTGTTCAAGGCTGGGT
>JAVSBS010028644.1:0-20864 GCA_033124195.1 Coracias cyanogaster
AGAGCAGAATGGCAAGTGGGGGTGGAAATCCTGCTACCTGTTTTGGGATTCCGCAAGAGCCAAGCTGAAGCTCTAAGGTTACGTTTGCACTGATGAATTAAGTTCTTTGCAAAGTCTGTGTCAGTTGGTTATCTTTATGGTGCCCATCTTTAGATGTCTAAGCTTGAGCAACAACAGTGCTCGCTGACTGATGCAGCTTGGCTGGATTTTGAGTTTGCCTTACCCTCCTACTCCTCCTCTTTCTGTAACACATCTATTACTTGCTCCTTTGTATCTGCAGCCAGCACGCTCAGCGAGCATCATCTCCTTTAATTCCAGTTTTTTCCTGGGGAAGTAGAGAACAGCTTTCGCTTTGCCAGAGCATGTGCTGCTTTCTTGGTCGCAGAGGTGCTGAAAGTTACAGCCGTGTGCTTGTAGACGCGGCGAAGCTGCCCGGTGACAAAAAGTCCTCTTAGCTGTGCTGGCACGCGTCTCGACTGGGAGTTTTGAAGCTTTGCAACTCCCACCTCAGCTGGCTTCACTGCTGCGCCTGCTCTGGGCCCGGCGGTAGTGATTTGAGGCACTGCCAGGACATCCTAATTTGTACATAAACACATGCTTAGTGATTAAGGCAGAAGCTGAAGTTAGGATATGCCATGAAGACAGGTCTGGAAATGTGGCAAGAGACATGCGGAATGTGGGACTGCCCTAGTAATAGCTGTAATATTAAGCAGAAATTGCCAGGTTATGAGTTAGGCAACTTAAAACCAGCCTTGCTACTCGCTTTTTAGAATCATAGAATGTATTGGGTGGGAACGGACCTCTAAAGATCATCCAGTCCAACCCCCCTACAATAAGCAGGGACATCTCCAAGTAGGTCAGGTTGCTCAGAGCCCCATCAAGCCTGACCTTGAACGACTTCAGGGTTGGGGCTTCTACCACCTTTTAGCTTCCTTTCAGATTTTTATGGTTTTACCTTTGCCTTTCCCAGTTTTCGGGATTGGTTGCTGGCTAAAGGACCTCATGGGCAAAAAAGGTAAACTGAAGTACCAGCCTCAGCAAAGCAAAATTAGCTTTGCTGTCCTGGTGGATAAGAATATCTAGTAGGATAAGCTCTAATCTTACAGATTTAGTTAAATGCCTTAAAAGCTACACCTGTATAAGCTTTTTACAGAGTCAAGGCCTCCCTGTATCTGCAGGGCAGACACAGTGATGGTGTGTAAGGGTAAGCTCCAAAGAAGTGTGTGTGTGGGGAAACTTAAATCTCTTTTGGATATTAAGAGTTAGGTGGAAGAACCGTGGAAAAATGAATTTCCTAAAATTGCAGGCCAAAATTCTTTACCTTCAATTGAAGTAAGTTTTCCATCAGATTTTATCTGTGTTAATGACTGCAACTGGATTGGCTCTAATGGAAATAAATTTCAGAAGAAGAAACCTTTCCCTGTCTCTCGCTTGAAAACTGATCTCTCCAACACACTCCATGTTTTTGAGCTCACTTTCAAATACTGTCGTCTTTCAAATGGTTCCAGCCTTTGTGGCAGATATTTAGTCTGTGTATAATCACCTTCTTGTCTGACGATTATCCCTATCAGGTCCCCTGCAGATAGCCTGGCATGAGCTGTCACTGTCCACGGGGCTCCATAGATCCATGCCAAAATACACCAGCTGAGGACATTATGCCCACTCTTCAAATCATGTTCGCATCGTTAACTCTCCTGCTCACTGGGGAGCTGCCGGGTTGTTTGCTGGTGTTTTGTCAGGCTTCTCATCTCTTGTTTTGCTTGAGATTTTTCAAATGGTCTCCATCTAGCCACAAAGAGCATCCTTGAACTAATGATTGACAGGCCATAGTGAGGTCGCTTTTCTTTGGGCGACTTTTCATCCTGCTCACAGGGCAGAGGCTGCCCTGGTGGCACTTTTCTAGAGACACATGAGTGACTGCAGCAGAGCAGGGTTGTGTTTATCTGTTACCTCCACTCAGGCTGTCAGCTGTTGGCGATGCTATTGATCACAAAATTCTGTTCTAAAAAGGCTGAATTCATGTAAAGGCATATTTGGTCCTCTACCAGCCTTGTTCAGACCTCCTGTATCCTAATCCTGACAGATTTATCACGAGCGGTCCCTATGTTTCTAACATATCTCACATTGCCCATGCAAATGGTCCAAGGAGTCCAGCTGGGCTTCTTTTTATTAGTATTCATGTGCATCCTTTTGGGCAGCACCATTTGTGCTCCAGGGCTGCGGTGTTGCATGCAAATGGTGAGCAGCCTTTGCCAGGCAGGCAGCAGGATACAGCTGGTGTTGGGTGTCCGAGCAGCTGAGGGTGTTGGACTGAAGACCGTGGTTTTGGGGTTTGATGGTGTGGGTTTTCTCTTGACTTTCGCTGTGAGATTCGTAAAGCAAGAATTGACGTTTCTAGGATGCTTGCAATTAGGTCTGAAATACTGTTAGGTTTATATGGCCAGGCTCTGCTTCACCAGCAGGTTCTCCCCAGCTCTATCTCATGGAACACCCAGTCCTTCTTAGGATTAGCCCTTCCTGCTATTCAGATTGGAGGGATCTTTTATTATATCTTCTGATGATGATTTTTCTCGGTTTAAAAGTTCATAGAATCATCCAGGTTGGAAAAGACCTTTTAAGTTCGAGTCCAGCCATTAACCCAGCACTGCTGAATGCACCACTAAACCATGTCCCTCAGCACCACACCTCTGTGGCTTTGAAACCCCTCCAGGGATGGGGACTCCACCACCACCCTGGGCAGACTGGGCCAGGGTTTGACAACCCTTTCAGGGAAGAAGTTTTTCCTGATATCCAACCTAAACCTCCCCTGGCACAACTTGAGGCCATTTTCTTTTGTTCTATCCCTTGTTCCTTGAGAAAAGAGACTGACCTCCACCTCCTTCCAACCTCGGTTCAGGGAGCTGAGAGCAAGTTCTCCCCTGAGCCTCCTTTTCTCCAAGCTGAACAACCCTGGTTCCCTCAACTGCTCCTCACAGGAGTAATTCTGTAGACCCTGATCTTGTGTTTTGTTCCACATCATCTCAGATTTTGCTCTTCCTGTTGCATGCACATTGTACTTGCATTTCAAATACCTTTCCAGATGATTCCTAGGACAAAAGCACATCATGTCCAGAACTTTTTATAGGCCCAAAGTACACCTGCAGAGGCTTCTCTTAGGCCCTGCTGAGACTCCAGGGCAAATCTATGACAAACTAAATGAAAAATCCATGGCTTCGGTAAGTCTGTTAGAGGGTTGCAGTTGATTCTTGACAGGTCCATGCAGTCCAAAAAGACATTCCCTTTTTTTTTCTGCCTAACAGGGAGCAAAGTGCTTCAGTTGTGGTTTTTTTGTTGTTTTTTTTTTTTTCCTTTTTGATAAAAGGCTCACACTAACTGAGAAAATGTATTGCTTTTTAGGAGCCCCCTGCTCCAGGATGTTGACCCTTCACTGTTTAGTGTCATGTAAGAGTTTGAGGCTACATTGATATTGAGTGTGATGTTGACATTAGTCCTTCAGAAAGTGACTTGATGAGCTGCAGCAACTAAACAGAAATGCCGACTCCTCTGTTAAATCACTTCATGTTTTTCCATTAATTTCTTACACCCCATACAAATGAGCTTGCTGCTTTCCATGACTTGGAGATAGGATGAGAAATATCTGGTTAGACTGGGGGCAAGGGATTTTCTATTCACAAGTTAAATGCAATGAAACCATTGATTAGATGAACATATTCTTTCTTATCCAAAATATCATAGAGTTATAGAATGGTTCGAGTTGGAAGATACCTCAGAGATCATCTAGCTCCAACCCCTCTGCCATGGCAGGGACACCTCCCACTAGACCAGGTTACTCAAAGCCCCATCCAACCTGGCCTTGAACACCTCCAGTGCTGGAGCATCCACAACTTCCCTGGGCAACCTCTGCCAGTGTCTCACCACCCTCAGAGTGAAGAACTTCTTCCTAATTTCCAATCTAAATCCCCCCTCTTCTAGTTTGAACCCATTTCTCCTCATCCTATCACTACAAGCCCTCGTAAAAAGTCTCTCCCCAGCTTTTATGTAGGCCCCCTTTGGATACTGAAAGGCCACAATAAAGTCTCCCTGGAGCCTTCTCTTCTCCAGACTGAACAAACCCTACTCTCTCAGCCTGTTCTTGTGGAGAATGTATTATATATACATGATCTAATAAGGCAAGAAGTGAAATGTTTCATGGCCTGTTAACCTTGCTGGCTAATACACAGCAAGGCATGAAAAGTTGGAAGCAGAATTTGACACAAAAGAATCTTTAACTAGCTTATTTTGAGATACTTATGAAGAGGATTTGTGTCAGTTTCTGCAAATTTAGTCTAATAGTATATGCCACATGTATGAAGTGAAAAACCTTCTGACAAAGGTGAAAGTTTGCTGTTTTCTTGCTTCTATTTAATGTGTTCTGATTCTGAAGACAGCTGATCAAGCAAGAGAAATAACCCTTATGTGTGACTGCTTACGTTTGAAAGAATCAGTTAGAGTATAAACTTCACTGCATCTAAGTGTTTATGGGATTTTGTTGTGACATAGTCATGTGAAAATAAATAATTGAAAAATAAAAAATGCTGGACTTTGTCATAATGCCATATTTAATAAGATGAGCACATGAGCATGAGCACGCATGGTTCTGAGCTTCACTGGTATCTTTATTCAGCAGCACTGCCTGTATACAGTGATGGTAGCGCGCTGAAGATCCTCTGTTACTTCAACCATTAGATGATGTGAGGAGAACTCTTCAGTCCAGGTTATTTAAGTCTGTATTGCATTCCTTTTCTGCCATTGAGAGCGCTTTTTCTGATTCACATTCCTTTTTGAATTGAAGGTCATAAAACTGTATGCAGGTTAAAAACCACTCTGGCATTTTGACACAGTTTTTAAAACATGAGGTGAGCATTGCAAGTGAAATAGTATTTATTTCTTCATCAATTGCCTTTTAAGTGACGGAAATGCACCTCGCAGAAGAGGTGCTTTGGGGAAGCACTTATGGTGGAGGGGAAAGTGCAGGGTCATTGCAGAAGACATCTTCACACCTTAGAAAGAAGGAGCTTGTCTCTTTATTTTGTCATGTATGTTCCTTGTTTATGGGTCTGATCCTCTGCTGGCATAAATTGTCTCGCCTCCATGGATCTGGATCTTTTATGCAACGTGGTGCTGATGCTCTGTGCTATTCATTTGCAGTCTGCTTGGCAAGTTCAGACAGGCTAGATGTGAGTGACCTGGGGAGAAACCCTGCCCCGAGAAAACAATGAAAAGAAATGTTCACGACTCCAGTAGCTCATCTCCTGAAGAAGCCTGTGCAAGTCAGGAGTTACGGACCGATCCAGCATTTATGGTGACATTAGTTGTAAGGTCGCACCCATAAACCTGAGCAGAAAGGTGGCTTCAAGAGCATTAAGTAACTCAAAGTTTTCTGTTCATTCATGCTTCAAAAAATAGGAAGGCAGACTTCAGCTGCAGCTTTCGTTGGTGCAGGTGCAGGGAATTTTTCCGCTGTTGTGTAAAGCGAGTAGCAGGTATTCCCCATAGAAACGAAAACACACGATGGCTGCTAGCTCCCCAGCCCAGTAGCTCATTTGCTAGGCTTGGGAAAGAACTTCAAATCGTTTCCCATGCACGTTTACTTAAATTAATACTGAAATTTGCTTCAGCTGGATTTGCTGTGTTTTCATTGTGATTTCCCAGAGAATGTCTGAATGAATGATTTGTGTGCATGTGCCGAGCACAACTCAGACTCCCACTCAATCTCTCTTGTATGTTTTTTTTTTTTTCTTTACTAATGATTGTATACGGGACAGAACATGCCCCAGTACAGCTATGCTGAGGATTCCTTGTACTCACTGAGGGAAGCTAGTAAATCACTGGAGAAAAGGGTTGTGCTGTTCCATCTGAAAGACTGAGAGGAAATTGTATCTTGGGGAGTCATTTTGAAGTTCATTCAGTGGCAAGCAGGCTTTCTTTTGAGGGTGTGGAGGGGAGGAGCTGGAAAGGAACACTGGATCTGGATTTTCATGTAATTATGTGGACTCAGTGCTGAAAAGTGAATATTTGCGGTGCTTTTTTCTTTGACGTTGTAGCTCTACGGATTAGTTGTGCTTTACAATTCCTTCACTCGAGTGTTTTTGCCAGGTGCTGCCTCGCTGATGCTGAAGGGTGCGAGGCTGAGTTTGTAATCAAAATGAGAATCTCTGGGTTTGCGGTCCTTTGGGGAAGGAGCAGCAGTTTGGGACGAAGGAGATGTGTGCCAGTAGTGCCTAAGCTGTGATGATGCATAGCACGAGAGGAAATGGCCTCAAGTTGTGCCAGGGGAGGTTTACATTGGATATTAGGAAAAATTTCTTTACTGAAAGAGTGGTCAAGCCCTGGAACAGTCTGCTCAGGGCAGTGGTGGAGTCACCATCCCTGGAGGCGTTTAAAAAAACACCATGTAGACGTGGCACTTCAGGACACGGTCTAGTGGTCATGGTAGTGTTGGATTAACAGTTGCACTTGATGATCTCAGAGGTCTTTTCTAACCTTAATGATTCTGTGATTCAATGCTGTGTTTAGAGCATCCTTCATTGTGGCATCCTCAAAATATCAATAAGAAAGACACTGTGCAATCCTCGGTATTTTTCACCTGTTACGAGTCTTGCTTGCTCTGGTTGTTTTCATGAGAAAGAATGTCTGGGCCAATTTATATGGTATGCATCAGGACTTGGAAGAGAAGCAAGCTTAAAAGAGGCTTTGCAGCAAGAGGAGAGAAGTTCTCCTAAGCAGTTATGGCTCTTACATTTCAAAGCTACTTTGGGTTTGTATCTTGCATTTACAACTTGCCCTCTTCTGTGAACTCCAAGCTCTGAGCTTTTCCATGAGGGGAACCTCTGGATACATCCCCATCACCCGGTGTGCCGAAATGCCCTCCGGTTCAACGCTTCGCTGCTTTATTTCTCTCATATTTTGAAATGTTCTCCTCTAGGAAAAAAATATAACTGTCTTTGGACTGGTCCTGAATAGTAATTCTTCAGTCAAACATAACAACCTCACAAATGAGGCTGGACAGCTGTTTCCCAAATATAGTGTGTGTATGTATATATTCTATACACGTAATAAAGCTTGGTTTTCACTATTTGAAAAGTTCTGCAGTCTCCCTGCCCCCTCCTGCAGTCAATGGCAAATGTTGTTCTCAAAAGTCCACTTGTCACGTTTTGTTCTGGAGAACAGGGACGATATTGAGATCTACTGGCTTCTTTCCTTGAGTGCATTTCAATATGTATTTTGTATAATGAGAGCCCAAATCCTTCTCACATTACTTACGCTTTAATCACACTGTGCTCTCCCAAGATTGCTTTAATCGCATTTGCATCAGCAGGGGTAACTCTGTATGATGAGCAATATTTCATCTGCAAACAGAGGAGACAGATCTCGGGCACATGATGAGGAAGGAACTGGCTGTCCTGGATTCACTACAGCGCGGCTCTCTAGCAAAGCATGGTGTAGCATCCTGATTTGAGAAAGCGATAGTCAAGAATTAGAGTGAACAAAAGCTATTTTTACAGTTTTCTTGAGGACCTGTCAAGTGTGATAGTTCTCTTTTAATTTCCTAGCAAATGGCTTCTTGGCGCGCGTTAACTCCCAAGAAGCGCGATGCTGCCGAGCGCAGCAGACATCGTTTTGTACTTCAGCCGTGACATTACCGTGTATGAGAACTGAAAAGTTATATAGATATTACACCGATATATAAACCATGTGTGTTAGAAAGACAAGTTCAGTTTTGAAATATTTGACTTAGCTATGCTTTTCACTTTCAATCCGTGCCAAACATGTGCTTGAATGACTGATGGAGTCATATGGTTCCCTGAATAAAGCACTTTATTGTGCGCAGACTTAGAGCCTTCCAACAGTTGTATTACAGAAGCTTGAAGATTAAGATGATCCAACTGCTTAGGGGGTATGTTCCACAATGAACATTTTATTTTTCTTTTTCTTTTTTTTCCTACCCCCCCTTCTCTATTTTTTTGCGTTAAAATATGTCATTAGTTTGTTCAGCTGGGCGCACAGTGACACTGACCGCAGAGCCTTTGGTGGAGAAGAGAAGCAAGTTACCCTCAAATTTAAGCTCTCACTCCTGTGTCCGTATTGAAATGTTGAACACATGACTTTTTCCATGGAGTTTATGGGATTTCATGGGGGAGGGGTGGGAGGGCCGCTTCCTGTCACAGATTATTTCATCAGCAGAATTAGGTTTAGGAAGGGAACAACTCATGCAAGAACAAGTGATGACAGGAGATTGTTTTTAGAATTATAAAACCAAAATATTAAAAAGTGTGTTTGTAATGCTGCTTAGTTAAAGGGGATCAGCACGTCTCAAACTCCTATTTCTCATTGGAGCAGTCAATGCTTGTGAGGTTTCTTAGTGAGAAAGATCAAGTGGACATGCTGTAAAGTCATACACACATCAGATCAAAGTTGACAGACCTGTCAAGCCCGAGAGAGGATCTTTTTCCATTACGAGCAGAAAGAACAGAAAATTAAATTCAGAAATACATGGAGTCATCTGGCTGCTGCCTGTCCTCAGGCTCATCAAAGACCTTTGCTGACTTTTGATGTTTTAAAATTTTTGTACATGAGCAGTAATTTTGCAGCGTGGAGGAAAAGACAAGATTCCAGCCCAAGAAGATCCATGGAATGAATTGCTTTCCAAAAGTTACTTGTGCTTAAATACCTGAGGTCTTGGGTTTGGGAATAGGGGAGGAGTGAGAAAACAAGTAAAACTTTGTGTTTAGTTAGGTGGCTTGGCTTTTTTTTTTTTTAAATTATTATTTTCCAGGCAGGCCATGAAAGGACTAATTTTACTAGATTTTGTAGAGAGAATCAATGTACGGCTTAGATGTGCAAAGGTTAGTTGGAAAAATAATTTATGATTTTGAGCTAATAAAAACTTTACTGCAGGAGATAAGATTTATGTTTTATGCACAGTCGAGCCTTGCCCAGACTTTTGTGCTTACATACAGATGAGGGCAGGATCTGACATGTTATGTGCTGTCTTTTTTAAAGCCATGTAAGTGCTGTTAGTGGGATGTACCTTATCAGTGTGGTGGAGTTTCTGATTTCTGTCTTTTCTTCTGAGAAGGTGTCTGTGTTTTTTAGCTGGGGGTAGGGTAAAGTTTAAGGTGGCTGGACAGTTGACTTTAAGGCAAGCTATTTCTTATTTTATAGAATCATAGAATGGTTTGAGTTGGAAGGGACCTTGAAGATCATCTAGTTCCAACCCCCTTGCCATGGGCAGGGACACCTCCCACTAGACCAGATGGACCCTATGCAAGTTGCTGCGCTTGCTTGCTTTACCTATTAGGCACTGGAAATCTTGTACTGGTTTATTGTGCAGGATATTCGTATTTATTATCCAATCTTATTATAATTTGCATTTTTGTTATATTAATAAGTGTCAGTTTATTGTTCTTCATGTCCCATACACAATGCATAGCATTCCAGAAGGTGGTTTCAGTGAAATCAGTGCCTGGATAATGTTTAGCTTGGGTAATGTTTTGGTTTTTGCTGGAAGATGGAGTGAGATGGAGGACTGGCAGCACACATCACTGCTCCTTGGCCAGATAGTTGGATGGCTGACACTTTATCTTTTGGCATGATTCAGTTTGAGTCCTAATGTTAACAATTTCCATTTAAAACAAGATGATTTTTAGTTTTGTGTTTTTTTTTTTTTTCTCTTGATGCACGAGAGCTGGATGTGATCCTCTTTGCTCAGAAGTTCTGTATTACAACCCTATCTAACTTTATGTATGGCCACTTTATACTCTTGTCATCTATAAATATATCAGCGCTGGCAAGATAAATACCAAGAGGTACATAAAGTTAGAGGACAATCATTGATCCTGTCATCTTTGGTTTTCTAGATTATGCAAAATAATTCTTTTAGTTCCCTTCCTGTAATTCAGCCTTTCCACTTCCCTGCTTACCCTGGCAGCTTTTCCAGTCCTCCAGCTCCAGGCTGAATTAATCTTCCATGAAAGCAGGTGAGGAGAAATGCCCGCAGTATTCCAGATGTGCTTCTATTGCTAAATCTCAGGAGTAACTTCAATATCCGATGCTCACTGGGAACACTTCATTTGATGCATCGCTCCAGGACTGTCTCTGCTTCACATGACATTAATATTACACTGGATAGCATGTGTAGGTCTTTCTGGTGTCATTCGCCTTTGAAGATTACTGCTTAGGACAGAAAACTTACCAGTCCCTAAGGGTATGACCCTCCATTCTGTACTACTTGGTTTCAACTCTTTTGCTCCAGCCTGTAAGTTACCGGATTCTTTTGTAATATTCCTGTCCTCTGTGCAGATGTGTCGTCTCCTAACTTGGAGCACTGGATTTCAGGAGGACACTTCTGCGCATTGAGTGAAGGTTGTTAGAAATGCTAAGACTGATCCTCACACATTTTGTTGTTGAACTTTGGTAGAAATGTTCCTTTACCTGATTTGTTAGCAGTGTGCTTGGTGGGTACTCCCCCCTCCTTAACCAGTTTCTCCTTAAATTTCCTAAGTTCACCTGCTTGGTCCTTCTCTCTGTGTGTAAGCTTGGTAATTTTGCATTTAAAAGTTCCATTTTGAGTCTGGAGGTGATAAAAGAGTTGCCCCAAATAAGACATGAGAGAGAAGCAGCTGAGGTGTGGGATAAAGCTGTTTACCATTGTCACAGTCCAGCCAGTGGACGCGCGATGACTCGTTTGCTGTGATCTCAAAGCGTGATTAAGGTGACTGCACCAGAGGGGTTTGCTTCAATCAAACAATGAAACTTTTTATTGTTTGCCCATGAAGTGGTATGCTATAGGTAAAGAGGGAAAAGGTAAAGAGGAGAAAAAGGAAAGATAGCTACCAGTGTGGGACCAAGGCATCCCTGTGGTCCGAGGTCCAGGCAGCGTCCCACCAGTCCTAATGATTGTCATGATCCTTGGTGGGGAATCTTCAAAACTTCGCTTGCTAAGGAGCCATCCTTATGCCAAGCAACACACCTTGCTGCTCCTCTGTCTCAGGTATCTCTGCCTTTTCTTAGAATTCATTATTCTATCCCCACCTTTCTCGAGCGAGGCTACCCCGCATGCTCGGGGGGAGTGTCCAAGGCTTGGAGGTAGGTAGCTTTTGACCAGGAAGTGTGGTTTTTGTATTATAATGACATTATAATGAGCAAAGTTCGCCTAAAGTTCATTATTTCTTCATCGATGTTGAAACAGCAGTTGTGATCAATCTTTCTTGACAGCAGCTATGCGGTTATCTCTAGCAGCTCAGGCTCTTCCTTGGTGGCAGACAACAGCATGGTCCTCTTTGTACTATGCGGTTCTCCATCCCAAGGTGTTTGCATTTTTTGTATCTGTAGTGACCACATTCCATACTTGGGAACAGTGACTGCTGACAGGCAGGCAACAGGCCACTGCAGACTCATGTCAAGAAGTTAGCCTAACTTTGAGAGTACCTTGTTGTCCATGTCCCTGGCATCTCTGCCAGCAGCGGTGGCTGTGTTGGCATTCCTTTCCAGCTTGCTGGGGCTGGTGGCACAGAGCAGAGCCGAGGTATCCTAGGCTATAGCAGAAGGCATCTGGCAGCAGAGCCTGGTGGCATGCTTCAGCTGCCTGCCACAAAACTAATTGCCAGGGGTCCTTCTCCATCACCAGAAATGCCCCGTGCAAATCACGGATCCCACTGACTATGAACTAAGCTGAGGAAGCTGAAGAAAATGAAGAGGGAAATGGGTAAACTCTGCCCTTTCTGTCTTCTGCATCATTGCCAAGGTGCCATTAGCTTTTCCAGTTTGTGGAAATATTACTCTGCTCTATTATTCTTTTCTATCCTAAGATTATTCCGGCACATTGGTGCTTTGTTGCAGGGGGAAAAATAGATAGATAGGCTGTGACTTACTGTTCTATGCCCATTTACAATACAAAAGGCAACACAAGGATAATATAATTTAACTTAGCCTTTTTTTTTTTTTTTTTCAGGCCCCTGCTTCTGTTATTTTCATAACTTGGCAGTAGCTGTAGTGGGTGACATGAAAGGTGTCTGAGTGCAGTGGGTCGGGGCTGGACATGGGTATTGCTGGGGCTGAGGCCATCATCCCTGGATGGGGCTGGACTGGGGTGCTGGGCCTGTAAGAGCCTTTGGATGTCTTGGACTCTGATGGAATAAAGTTAACGTGTAAGGGACAAGATGTGTGGAGGGGGCTCCCAGAACATGCACATCCACGATGGGAAGGAAGCAGAGCATCATATATTGGCATTATTTTAAATCTGTATCTGAGTAGATGGATGGTATTTGTAAACCACCCCAGGTCTGACTCCTCTCTCCTGTGCTGTGCCAGCAAAACCAGCACTAGTAGGACAGCAGGAATGTGCAGTTGGGGGAACATCCTCTTTTCTTCCTTCCACTTCAGCCCATTTCTTCCAGACCCACTCACTATCGAGAGCATTCACCTCTTTGCTTATCATAAGGACAAATAAATTGCACCGCCTGACTAAAAGCTAATTAATTTTAAGTAAATGCAAATCTGAAGAGTGTCTGGGCTTCTTCAGGAGGCAGCGGCCGTTAAACAAAGATGTCACGTTGCATGCTCGGAGTTTATTTTGCAACAGAGCTCAGAGGAACTGAAATACAAAGCAAAAAGATGAAAACTATTCTTAACTTCTTTGCCAACAAGTCCTTGTACGATACTGTGCAAAGAAGAAAAGTTGTAGAAGTACATGGCAGATGAAGAATATTTAAGCCACACAAAAGTCACTGGCAGATAACATCTACACATCTCGCTATTTGTATAAAATATCTTTTATATTACTGAAAAAAAAAGAATAAAGGATGCTACATCAGCTTGTGGGCTGCTCATGGATCAAAAGCATTACCTTCAGTACAGGCTGAAAATAGAAAACAGATAGACACAACTGTGAAGTTTTTCATGTGAAAAAGTGGGAGACGAGCTTGCGTCAGGAAGAGCTGGACAGAATTTCACTGAAATGGAAAATAAGTACGTGAGTAAGTAGGTGCATGTGACACAAAAGATAGGAAACCTGGGTCTAATAAAAGTTGCTGGTAATACAGATGGTCTGATTTTCTTCCCCTCTTGTGACACATTACCAAAATTTAAATTCTCTGATTTCAATTATTACACTATTTATATTGATGTAATACCTAGAGTCTCTGTAGAGAAAAGGCCTCATTATTAATGTAATGTAAACAACTATAATGGTTCCAGCTTCAAAGAAATCATAATGAAAATGGGTAAAGGAGATGAAGAGTGGCAGAGAGGAAATACCAACACATCTGTGCACGTGAAGAACGGCAGCACTGAGAGCTCACGGGATGTGATCAAGGTGATGGAAAGCCTTCGTTAGCGCAGATGTCCAGTCCTGTTCCATCATACTGCTCTCTCAGTGCCTCTCGGATGCTCTTTGGGAGGGCTGGGCTTATACTTGGGCGTGGGTGTCCCAAAACCAGAACAAACAGAAGAAAATTGGGATGGTATTTTGTTCAGCTATTGTGCAGGAGACTGGGTGACGTATCCTTCACTAGGATAAATTCTGTGGTGTGCCAAAGGCTCTCTGAGGTTGCCAGCAGCCATCCCACCCTTTGTACCTACCCAGAATCCACACAACCGCTCAGATTCATCTGTTTGTCCCATTTTTTACAAAATTTCTGGGACACTTCAATTTCTATGACTACTTTTTTCCATCTGACTATTTTATCTTTATTTTTTTTTGTGGTTTTGTTTTTTGGTTTTTTTTTGTTTGTTAATTGTTTTTTCTCCTGACTTCGACTCTTCCCTTACCCATGTTTCTGTGTCCCGTTGTTCCGTCAGGCTCAGTCATCCTTTAGATGCTGTCATCTTTCCCATCTCAGATGGATATGTGTGGGTTGATTTCATTGGCCGTGATCCCTTCTTTTCTGCAAGGTGTTCCTTGAAGCTTTGCAACCAGGCTGCAGAATCCTGTTTAAGGGATGGACCTTTCTATCTTCCCCTAGGTTCTGATCTGGAGTTTAGTTTTCAGTTAGGCAGGTTTCTTCATTTTGTAGCCTTTCAGAAATATACATAGTATGTAAATATAATGACCTTAGATCAGAAAAGCGTTGTTATTTGATTTACAAAAGAAACTGTAATGTGCATATATCACACTAAGGACAGTTGGGAGTTAAGCAAGTGCATGATGTTAAGCATGTGCCCAAGTGCTCCTCCGAATGAGGCCCCATGTCTGGGCTGCAGTGCTCTCCCTGCCTTCTGCAGGAAGCTGTGATTTTTATCACACCCAATAATTTAAATAAAAACATTCAGATAAGCAGCAAAATATTTGGCTGAAGGAAAGCAAGGAGACAGAAATTGATCTTGTGTTTTATAAATGCTGCGGCTTCAGCAGAGTTTGCAAACCCTAAAGCTTGTCTGGTTTGTTTCCCCCAAATAAATTATCTTTTCCAATAAAGATGTAACTGCTGCCTATAAACCTGTCTTGATGTCTGTCTCCAGACTATCAACACTTCTGCATGTTCAGTCTGCAGATAAATAAGCATGTGTGGAAGATTAAATTTCCTCATTGTAACCTTACTTTGCTATGCACCACAAGCATCATTGTGCGGTGATCGGATAGAAACAGGAGTGGCAAAATTGAACCTCACTTTGAGTGGATCGTTCCCTTTTCCCATGGTATTTTTATAGCACTTTCTGGACCATGGCACATAAAGACGGAATAACACATCTTTGCACAAATGCTGATTCCCTCCCCTTTTTCTTCTGTTTTGGGTAATGTTACGATGTTCATGGTTTAGGGCAAGAGGAGATGACCACAATTTGTGCCAAGGAAAGTTTAGGTTGGATATTAGGAAGAATTTCTTTGCTTGAAAGGGTTATCAGGCATTAGAATGAGTTGCCCAGGGCAGTGGTGGAGTCCCCATCCCTGGAGGGATTTAAAAGATGTATAGACGTCATGCTTAGGGATATGGTTTAGTTGAGGACTTGTCAGTGTCAGGTAAATGATTGGACTCAATGATCTCAAGGTCTTTTCCAACCTAGGCAATTCTGTGATTCATGTTTTCCAGAATTAATAAGAAAGGCAACTTGCACACCAGGAAGACTTTGAAGCTTCCTCATACCTAGCTACAGCTCCATGGTGTAAGACTGCATTGAAGTGATGTGGACAATGTTTTGGTGGGACGAAAAGTATGCTCGTAGGGTTTCTTAGAGTGTAGGTCTCATGAAACTTTCAGAATGCAAATCCTACAAAATAATAGAAGAGCCTGAGTCATTTATTTCATATAGTTGAGACTGCTCTAGTGAGCCAAGAAAATAAAAAAAATCGGGGCTAGAGCCAAACTTTTCTCATTTCTCTGAGATACGCTTCATAAATTTCTGTTCTGTGCAGGGAGCTTCATGCCTGATAATGAGAATAAAGAGCTGTGAGGTTCTCCCTAGACCCTCCTAGGTAGATGAGGTGGTATCTCGTACACCTCCCCAGGGGTGAACCCAGTCTTGTGCAGGGTTTGGAGCAGCCCTTCCAAGGGCTGACACTGCATCCTCCCAGACCTCTGTCACCTGGGCTTGGGCTGCAGTGAGGGTGGAGTCGGAACCTTTTTTTCTACAGAAACATCTGTATAATGGTCAACTTTTCTCTCCCCAGTATACTTCTATCTTTTTATATTTGGTGGTTTTTTTGGTGTTTTAGGGAAAGTGTCATATTTTTAAAAGCGTGCTGGAAAATACTGAACTTGTCCTCCTCTCACCTTGGTTTAATCATAATGAATGTGTAGATGTTTTTAAGCTAATTCTGAGAGTGATAAGTTGGGGTTATTCTGCTCAAAACATAGCTCCATATCCTCAGAGATTGTTAGGTGACCAGAGACTGTTGGCCAGGTTGCTAGGATGGCAGTACTGAGCACAGGGCTGTGTGGGCAGACCTGCCCACACAGTTCTTCTCTCACTCCAATACATAGTTCAGCCCTGAGCCATGGTTCAACTGTTAAAATGCTGCCCAGTCATCTTCCTTCTGCACCTCCTAGCACAAAGGCAATGGGGGGAAGGAGGAAGAAAGGTTACACTGGCCTTTCTCCATCTTGGTGTAGGATGGATGCATCTTTAGAGCACCTGAGAAGACTCAGGTCTTGTCCTTGAGGGGTCCAAGTGCATCAGAAGGCTCAGTGTGATGGTGGGTCAAGAGTGTGGCAAAACCCACCAGCATTTTGACTGTCCCATGGTACCTGGAAGCCACCCCTGTCTTCTCTTTAAGATTTATTCTCAATACCATTGCCAGCTCTTGTACTATGATACTGCTTTTTTAGGATTGTGCTTTCACAGGCACAGTACCATTAGTGTGTTTAGTGAGAGGAAAAACACTTGATAAATGTTGCATACAAATAGCTTTTTGACATTGTAGTATGAATTGGAGTCACCAGACTGTGTAGGAGTAGAGCATTATTTCACAGAGAGTTTATATTCTCTTCCATATTTTTTTTTCCCTGCTAATGAGAATGTGCATCCTTGATGTTATGTGACCTCCTTGCACGTCCACGTAGAAATGCTGAGGCTGCTACGTAAATATTTAGTCTTTGTTGTACACAGTTCAGACTGGGTAAAATGGTGTGCAACTGTACATCTCCACGTTTAGCGAAGCAAGATGGTGCATTGAGTGTTTGGGGGATAATAAAATATCGAGGATTAAATGTGGCAAATCTGCTGTGTGCAGTAAACCTGGAGCTTCCTTCCAGGAACACCAGGCCAGGTTGTTACATCTATGCTGTGGTTCCAGCTCACAAAGCAGGAGGAGCAGCTGGTCCCACCACAGACATGGCAAGGATGTAAGGGAAAATCTGGGGCTGCTGTCAGCCCTTAGGGAGCCTGTGTCATGCACCACAGGGTTTGTTCACCCCAGGAGGGTAGGGCTTCAGTTACTTCCCGCGGGGCACTGGGCCCTCTCCTACCTGAGATTTGAACCTGATCCAGCGCGCGACTGTATCTGGGAAGAGGGATGGGGAGAAGAGGGGTTGGATGGAATGATCAGGGCTAATTTCTTACCTTAATTACAGAAAAATAGTCCTAAGAAAATCTTACCTCTATTAAATCCCTGCAGCTTGTTTGCCCTCCTAATGACACTGAAAAGACAGCCAGCTACGGCCTTCCCCCTGCTAGCATCTTCAATGGAAAAAAAAGATCCAAACTCTAGTATGATTATTAATGTAACACTTGAAATAGCGGTGCCAATACCTCTCCAAGTGTTTTATTTAAGTCTTGCAATCCCAGCTTCTTATCTCTGCTCCTTATGCCCAGCCTTTGTCTTCTGCAGCTCCTGGAGCACATCATCTAATCAGCCTCCACACTCCTCTCCTAGAAGCTCAGCTCCCTTAGAGATTTGTGTAGGTTTTGACACTGGCAATATGACCCTGCAATGTTTTAATATTTAATTCTTTTCCTGAATTATTTCCTTTTGAAACATGTTGCCAGGTCCCTTAAATAACAAAGTTCCTGTTGTCAGATGCTGTTCCCAACTAACATGAAGTGCTTCTCCCTGTCCTTAGGCGAGAATGTGGACAGCAAATTGGAGTCCTCCAGACAGCAGATGGCAAAGGACCAGTCAAAAGATTACGAGACAACAATTCCCTTCCTTTTGAATGGAGAACAGTGGAGACCAGTAAATGACATTCATTCAAAGGTTAGTCTTCATTTTGCCTATTATTTTATTTTAACTTGTATAATAATTGGAAGGTTTTAGAGAAAAGTAATGCACTTACTTCATCTTATCTGTTACAGAGTATTTTTTATATTTTTGTAGAGAGTTTGCTGTCTAAAACTGTTACTTAGATAATATAAGAAAATGGATAAACTTTTTGGTTTAGGTCAATACCTTTTTACTGTAAAGTGCCATTCTTATTTTAGATGGCAGGAATGGAACCTTAAAGTGAAATAATTGTTTTAAAGAGGTTAACATTCATTGTTTGAGATTTGTATTGTATAACAGCAAAACAGCCCCGAAACTGAGGGATGGGCAAATAGAACAAGTGCATTTCTTAGCTTAAATACAGTTTCACAGCAAGAACTTTAAGCGTAAATAACATTGCTTCATTGACTACAACCTGAGGCATGACATGGAGCCTGTCATGGGAGGTGGCCCCCAAATGCCACCCCATGTTCTGCCGCAGGGAACTGGGACAAGTCTCCCTTCACACTCTGCTTTCCCTTTGCCTAACAAGGGAATAATCTGTCCCTGGCACTGACTGAGCAGAGCTTGTTTCCCCTTCTTGACAGGCCCTGATAAGCTTTCCTCCTTTTTCCCCCTCACACATTGGCTGATAATAGAGTTGTTTTTAGGAGAAAGAGGCTGTTTTCTGTCTCCTTGGTCTCTTGCTTGAAGTATGAAGACAGGTAGTTGTTGTTTATTATCACCAAAGATTTCACAGGAATCTCTTACCCAAACCTGTTAAACTCGAGTCAAGTTTTGTTCCAGCTTACTTTTATATTATTTTATTAATTGTCAGAACAAGGAGGAAAAAAGTTACATTTTTAAATTAAAAAAAAAAAAAAATAAAAGGAAGAAAGAAAATGCCAAGGGGAAAAAAAAAATCACACACAAATGATGCAAACAGCCCAGATAGCCCATTAGAAATGACTTTCTTTACTGCATTGGGAAAGTGTTTCATGGAGAAATCTCTCTTGACTACTGTCACTGTTTGTGGGACATGGTTTTGAATCATGCTGCTGATCGACAGAAGGAGGCGTGAAAAGAGATTTCAAAACAAGGCATCTGACTTTCAAAAAATCTTGTCTGTATCAAATTTTACTTCCTTTTTCTTTTTCCCTTCCAAAATGGGAAAGAAGTCCTAGTTCTGAATATCTGCAGTGATGAAAGGGGTATCATTGTGGGTGTATAATGGCTTATCTTGGAGAGATAACACAGATGGCTTGGTCCTAGATGTATGTGCAACTCTATTTTTAGATCATTTAATTAGAAGCAGGCATTCCCCACGTACAGTTCTTTTAGCTACTCGCTGTAGCTTTCGGAAAGAGTTACAACAGAGTATCTTTCTTTATGTGAGTAATGATAATGTGATTTATATCATTAATTTGTTTCCCAGAATTGCTTTCAGTTTGAGATGAACATTAGAAAAGATTTGTGGCTTGGTAGAAAGATCCACGTGCTGTCTCAGCACTTTTTTTTTTTTTCTGAATACTTCTTTTCCATGGAAACTGTTATAAATTAAATACACAAAAGTGCAGAGCAGGCTGTGGGAAGAACAACGGCACTAAACTGGTAGAGAAGAGTAATGAATAGCTTGTCACGTAAATATTGATCAAAAGCACAAAAGTTAAATACTGTTGTACTTCAGGATTAAATAAGACCTATTGTTCTTCAACTCATTTCAGAGTGTTCCTCCATTTCATTTTAATTTGGTACGAAGTAAAAAAAAAAGTATGAAATGCCCTGTACTTGTAACCAGGGGAATGGTATTACAATAGAATATATGGTAAAATAAATAACGTAGTGGTTATAAAAATGCCGAGGTATTAAAGTTATTTGTGTATAGATAATTGCCTGGCAATAATAGTCCCATTCTCCAATCCTTTGATCATAAATAATCCTGTTTAACAATTAGTCCCTGAGAAACAATACTAGTCATTTAGAGTAGCATACTCTTTCTTTCCCATCTTGAAGATAAAACTGTCCTTTATTAACCCCAGGAGTCACTGCAGTATCTGTTGGAATGTCTCATTCAGAATCTGTCAGGAATTTTTATTAAGCTAACGACTTTCTTCTTGAGGGCCGTCTACATAGCACATCGTGCAGAGTAGAAGCGGAAAAGCTGAAACTAGTCACGCTGACAAATGGCACAAACACACAGACCTTCTCACCAGAGGCAATAAAATCACATTTACTGAGGAGAAAAAAACAAAAAAAGTTACTGAACTATAACCTGTTTTTCCCTTAATATATTTAGGGCGTACTATTTCAAGGACATCTAATTATTTAGATACTTCTGAAGAGTGACAGTTCAAAATAATGGTAGGAAAACCCCAACTTTAAAATCAGACATGTAATCAAGTTATATTTAAATAATTTGGTTTTCCCTAAGTATAAATGTAGTATTTTGTTTCTGGAGAGAACCTATCATTTGCTGGGTAGATGGATTTTCTCCCTGCCCTTCCCACCCCAAGCTGAAGTTCTAAGAGACCAAGACCAGGATCTCATTGTGGCAGTATTATTTCTGAAACTCTGTTGCTTCTTTCTTGTTTTAAAAGATACATATGTTTCTGCAAACACTTTATAGAGTCATAGGATCATTAAGGGTGGAAAAGACCTCTAAGATCAAGTCCAACCATCAATCCAACACTACCATAACCACTAGACTGTGTCTTGAAGTGCCACATCTACATGCTTCTTTGAACACCTCCAGGGATGGTGACTCCATCACTGCCCTGGGCAGCCTGTTCCAGTGCTTGACCACTCTTCCAGTAAAGAAATTTTTTATATAGTGAAACACAAAATATGTAAACTTAAGAGAAGTTGCTGTGGAAACGCATTAATACTTTTCCAGCTGTATGATGCTGTTCTTCTAGCTAGTGGTTGTAACATTTCAGTGGCTGTAAAGTTTCTTCTGGTGCCTTCCACTGAATTCAGAAAATATAGATCATTTTCAGTTAGAATACTTTTTTTTGGTGGTGTCCAGTTATATTATTTTATTAACTGGATATAATATTCAGTAGCTAACCCTAAACATGCTGCTAAAATTAGTGGCTGCTATTTTGAGTACCCAGTTGTTGCTAGTCAGGATGGCTGATGAGTAACTGTATTTGTGGGCGTGTGACAGCGAAACCAGGACCCTGAAGTATTGCGCAACGTTGCTCTGTGC
>JAVSBS010028644.1:20964-48979 GCA_033124195.1 Coracias cyanogaster
ACGTTGCTCTGTGCTTTCAAACAATAGCTGCCCATATTCGGTGCAGATGTGATTTCCGTCTTCGCTGAAATTTTGTGTGCATTATAGAATGTGTTGATAGGTCATTATACATTATAGCTCCAGTTCTTCCATTTCTCCTTTTCATTTGTTCATCACTTTGTATTCTGTGTCATTTTTTTCTTTTCCCCCAGTGCTTTGTTTAAACTCAAGAGGGTTGGGTTCCATTTTTTGTACATTTTCCCAAGGTTTCAACAAAATTGTTTCATTTTTGTATTATTCAAGTGCAGGAAAAAGACTCTTTTCCCTGCATGTTTCCAGCTGAATATTTTTCTTCAGACTTGGCTTGAGACTTGCAAATCAAGCCAAGTTTGATGAGAGTTGGGTAAGTGATGTTTTAGTACACAGAACACTTGAGGGAAGATTTTTAGAAGACCATCTGTTTGGCTTCAGCTTTCATCCTCACACCTGGTTAGGGACATACACTAGTTAATGTGTGCCAGATCCCAGCATCTCAGGAGCTGCAGGTCAGGTAATACTGGTTGTGTGAGACCACAGCCTGAAGCATGTGTCTTTTGGAGAGACAAAAGCTAGGCAGGAAGCCTTTCACATGGGCATTAAGGGTTTCTTGGCTCTGTTTCTCTGCTTAAAAGGTTGTAACTGTAGGGAAACACTTCCTGGCAGAGACCATGTAGGGCAGACATGGAATAGCTGTAATGCTGGGGGGGATCCCAGTGTGGCACTACCCTGAGCTGACATTCATTCTCACACACTCATTAATGAAGTTGGCTTTGCATCCAGAGTTTAGTCCAGATCTTAAAATGCATTCACTTTCTGGGAAATTGAAAGCATTTTGTGCGTATATGAGGTGATCAGTTATGCAAGTAAACTGAAGAGTCCTTTGGTTGTGACATCTGTCCCTCAAGTGTGGAGTTTTTCTCCGCTCTTGGCTGTGCAGGATCTACAGTGTCATTGATGGCACCTGCAAGGACTCAATAACGAGGCTGATCAAGTGCTTTGAAAGGCTTAATCCTCAGATTTCTGAAAGCATACAAACAAGATAGGTGCAATTCTCCTTTCTGGATGATGCTTTGCACCTCTTGATGCTTTTTCATATACTTTTGTAACTCTGATCTCTGTATTTTCTGCGTGCAATATTAAACTGCTCCATGCATAGTTGTATGCTCCAGACAGGCTAAGATTGCCATTCATAAAGACAAATTTGAATGTAGCTGAACCTGGGCATGTATTGCAGGACCTACAGCCAGGCAACATGATGCTGAGCATCATTTCTGAAGCCCTGAACTGCTTTAAGTTGCTTTGAGTTTGAAAGTTTCCAGTCCACGTTGCTTTAAAATGATGCAAAGAATTTGGTTTTTAATGTTAAATTTGGGTGATGTTATAGAGGACAATGTGCAAATTTTGCTGTGTAGCTTGTTAAAAATAACCATGAGAAAGTACCTGTCAATGGATGAGACTCGTAATCCACTTGAATCACAGTGAGTGTCACCTGCCTCTTTTAAGGTGTTGCCACTGATCTCATTATATAGAAATATATATTGTATGATGCTATACCATTCTGTGATTCCATATTGGAAAAGCAACCTCTCCCCCACTTTGCAGAGTTAGACATCTCATTTGGTGGTGGGTGCTGGATGGCTTTCCACATGCCAGGAGATCCAGATCTGTTGTTGGGGTTAGAGAAAGAAAAAGAAGAAAAATATGCCCATGGTGGGCAGAGGGGATGGGAAGACCCGCAGAGGGCTCTCAGATAAAGAGCATCTACAACTCCAACACCGACTTCTAAATCCAAATAAATGAGAAATTTGTTTCTCCTTAGGTGGGAGGAGATGGATTCAAAGAACATTAAAACTCCTTCACCAAGTTTAAGCTTTCAGGGCTAGATTCTGTGCTAGTGTGAATGAGTTTCCTTCTTTGGGCTTGACTGGTATGAATCAGGTTTTCAAATAAAAATCTTAAAGAAGTATTTCAAGAAAGGAAAAAAGAAAGATGAGAACACTTAAGAAAGGAAAGATGAGTTCCTTTTCTTGTAGCAACACATTTATTTTTCCTTTCTTGGTGTTGTGTTATACTTTGAATATAAACTCTAGCCATGAAATGCAAAGATAAGGAAGGCCAGATATAAATATATACATAGACTATATTTCTTCTGATTTTTAAGTGTACTCTCGTCACAGCTCAAAAGGTTCTGCATGTAAAGTGGCAGAAGATTACCATTTTTTACTGCTTAGCATGCATTGCATCTCATTGAGCTTGCAAGGATGGAGCTTTTGCATTTCTGCCTGCCTCATTCATGAAGCATTGTGTTATGGATTGTGTTCATAAACAAACATCAGAATCTTGATTATCTATATGTCATTCTGGACACTGATTACTTGATGCTCAGTGTGAAATTCTCCACTAGCTGTAAAAGTATCATGTGCTCTGACAGTTGATATTTATCTTTATAGTTCTCCAGATTTATCAAATGTATTAGATATTACACTGATTCTTTTCAACTTTTTGCATTTTTTTCATGCCTTCACAGTACGACCCTAATTCAACACCTGCTGAAAAAGAGATTTTTGCCATTGAAACAAAAAATTATTGGAAGGAATAATAAATAACTAAATTTGTTGAAATGTAACAGGAATAATGCTGAAGATTCAAGAATATGTTCAAAGCTGCCAAGCAGGGGTGAGCCTTACCTGTTTGATCCTATTATCTGGAGTTATGGTGGGCACACCAGCTTCAGTAGTGTTATGAGACCTTGTAGCTGTCTTCCAGTACTTAGACAGCCTACAGGAAAAATGGGGAGGGACTTTTTACAAGGGCTTGTAGTGATAGGATGAAGGGTAACGGGTTCAAACTGGAAGAGAGGAGATTTAGATTAGAGGTAAGGAAAAAGTTCTTCGCTCTGAGGGTGGTGAGACACTGGCACAGGTTGTTCAGGGAAGCTGTGGATGCCCCATCCCTGGAAGTGTTCAAGGCCAGGTTGGATGGGTCTTGGAGCAACTTGGTCTAGTGGGAGGTGTCCCTGCCCATGGCAGAGCGTTTGGAACTAGATGATCTTTAAGGTCCCTTTCAAACCATTCTATGATTTTATGAAGTTCTCGGTTCATCCATTAGAAAGACCCCAGTTTAACAAGACCTCTGTGCCCATTCACATTTCCCTTCTTTGCTGCACCTCTTGGTATTCTAGCATGACTCTATATAGGATTTGATGCATGGAGTACAGCTGAAAGGCCTGCTCTGTCAGATAATTAACTTAGTGCTCAGCGTTTTCAAGAGCAAAGCCATTCAAGTTTATTTCATAACTGGCATAGCCTTCGTGCAAGTGATAATTGTTTATATTCCCTTCAACAGAGCCTCCCGCTGTTCTTTTTCATTTGAAATAATTACCAAAGTTTAGACTTCCAGACAATTGTATTAAGGGGAATCATACAGCGCTGCTTAATCCATTCTTTGAAGACTGAGAGGACAGCTTTCATAGCTCTTTTACATGGTCGTTTTACATATCTTAAGAGAGAGAAGCATAAACAGAATTTATAGCCCTCTCCATATTTTTATGACTCATGAGTATCAAATACAAGAGGCAGAGCTGTGCATGCTGCTAAGGCTGTGTCATCAACAGGGAATGTAGCTTGGCAGAGACAGCCCCAGCAGTGTGAGGAACTGCACTAATCCTCGACAAAATTCTCTGGGAGATCTGCTCCTTGAGCCTTTAATGAGGAGCCTGGTAGTTATTAATTTAATAGCCTAGTAAACAATCTGCTATTTCTTTTGCTTTTTATTATACCTATGTCCCTGCCTTGTAGGGCTGCTATGAGGGCTACTTAGTTCGAGCATGCTCTATTATTTAGTAGCTCTTCTGCATTTTTTTATTTGGAAATAGCATAACTTTTGCATGGACGATATTAGGAAAGGGACTGTGTCACCTCCAGTTGGACTTCTGTGACTATGCTAGTAGGGCTGGAGTGCTTCACTGGGTGAGCAAAAGCAGCTTAAAGCCATCCTTCTCACCTTATCTTGTGCAAGAGGAGGTCCTCCCAGAGGAAAACACATTCCCTTCTTCTCAGTCAGCCAAATATTGTTTAACTAATCAATCAACATGATCATTTCATTCATGAAATTTCTTTAGAAATGTTGGTAGGTGTATCCTGGTTCCAGGGACTTGCTGGATCTTACATAGCAGCCACAGGCTTGAGAAATTCCTGGAGCTGGGACCATCAATAAAAACTTACGTGTTGGTGATTGAGTAGGGGAAATTCTTTTCTCTGTCTGCACTGAATCAGTGCCCTAGTTTCAACTAGATATACTAGGATTCATTTCCTGCCTGAAACGCTTGGGCATACTGGGAAGTGTTAAGCTATTGGGATTCATCCCAGAAAACGGTCCATTTCATTTCTAGCTTAAGTGATACAGTGTGTTAAATTTGTGAAGCTTTTGTGCGATAGTTTATGCATGGTAGAAATAGCAGATATTACTGAGATTGCCATTTCAATAAACAGAAAAGGGACAGTTTTATCTTAACCATCTACCAGACGCCACCACCCCACCACCCCCTCCTCCTCCCCTTAGCATCTTGGAGCCCTCAATGGGGTAAAAGTCCCTTTCATGAGCTTGTATCATGCTGAGCTGTTGGGAGGAATTTTGTCATAGTTGGCCAGTAATGATCGCCAGTGCTGTAACAGTGTTGGGTGAGCTCTGTCTCCCCATACCACCCAACCTCCCTCTGCCAACAATTGTATATGATGGGATACTGCTGAAGAGCTTTGTTGTCTTTGCTGCCTGGGACCCACCAGCTATGAGGTAGTGTCTCAGATTGGAGCTTGAGGAATCCATTCATATGTTCCCCTGCAAGATGATGGCGCTGAAGTGATGTTCTTGAACGTGAGTTTTCAGACTGGTATTCAAAAAAACCCACCCAAACAAACAGATCATACTTTCCATAATAAAATAGAGAAAATATTTTGATCTTCATGATGCAGTTAACGTTAGCAACCCTTTAACGCGGTATTAAAATCTAAAACGAAGTTCTTGCAATTATGCGGTGTTACGCTGGGTTTGTAAAGTGCTTGTACTGAGGCATTTTCATATTGAATTAATTTAGTTTATACTTGGCTATTTCACGTCTCTTGCAACAGATCTTGCAAGCCTAAGGTATGCATTTCAGTGTTGGATTAAAATAATACTTTGCTTTCCAGCTATGAACATGTGATCATCTTTCTTTCTTTTTTATAGGCAAAAGGAGAATCTCCCTTGTTCTTAATTCTTATTGTTATTGCCTTGAGTCAAACTGAACACAACATAATTCCTACAATGCAGGCTCCCTCCCACCGTATACTCTTGGTATAGGGAATGTTCAGGTCCTGCAAGGAATCTTTTGAGGGCTTGCAGGTAACAGCAGAACTTGGGGCTTTTCCAAGGACTGAAGTCCTCTGAGTTGGGGAAGACCTTGGAAACTCAGAGCTGCTGACATATGCTGTGATGAAGACCCTTATCTCAGGAAGTCATAGGAAATTGAGTTGTACTCGGTGCATATTTTAGGGTTGAAGAAGTGAATGTAGCTGGTTGATCCACTGAGTCCTATTGTTAACAAGCCTGAAGCCTTTGTTGTTTAATTATGATTTTATTTCAATATGATTTACTCAAACCCCAGTTAATTTACCTCTTCTAGAGAAATGTTTCTCGTTTCTCAGAATTGTAATGAGAAACCATAGAGGTTATATGCCGTCTAAAGCTTGATAAGAAAAAATAATTAGGATTGATTTAATAAGCCTTTTTAAAATGCAGTAGTAGTATCTCGACAATAAAAGGATTTCAAAGTGTTGCTCTTTTTCTAGAAATAAAATGACAGCTAAAAATCTGCCAATTGTTTTTGAAAAGCTTGTGTAGATGAGGTAAAGATGATCTGCATCAATTGTGATGTCATAGCAGGATGTTTGTGTTCAATTTCTATCTTGAGGAAATTGTGTGTTCCCCCTTTTGTGCACTGTCTTTCCTCAAGGACACAGTTTTAAAGTCTAATTGAGCTTTTGAAACTTAATTAAACAAAACGATTGCAATTTATGGCACTGTAGACACGATGGAGTGATGAAGCTTAGTGAGGCTGGAGTCGAAAGGCATTTGGTGATAATTTGTGTGATGCATTTCAATTTGTATGATGTTTTGTGGTGGTGGTGCTGCCAGAGCCTGCAGGCTTTTTACTGGACTTGGTCTGATCCCTGTCCTGCAAGGGTGTGCTTGTGGTATTTCTGGTCAGTATAACAGTAAATCTGCTGGTGATACTGGTTGCACTGAGGTATGTGTTTGCTCACCCTGACACAGCAGTTAGACAAACATGGTCACTTTGACGTGGTAGCTGAATCCAAGGAGAGTTCTTGATGGGGCCACTGAATCCAAGGAGGGCTCTTGTCACCTCTTGTTGCTCCTCAGCATACCAGAATGCAGTAAGCTCCATTTAGACCTCTAGCTCTGACTTATTCTTTGCCTTTTCATCCTCTGCCCCAAGTCCCAGCACACTAATATGTTGCTTCTTCTGAAGTCTGAATCACTCTAAAGAAATGAAGTGCTCTTAGGTCCTGCCCTCCTCATTCCTTTGCCCTTACTGTGTCTCCTGCCTTGGGATCAACTTCATTTTGCTTCTGCTGTATGAACTTGTTCCCCTTCCTCTTCTGGACGTGTCCCTCCAGCAGTGGTTGATGGGTGGTTTCTTGACAGCGTTCATCTCCTTGTTTGCTCCTTCTCTCTCCACTGACCTCATTCTTCAGCAGTCCTGCATAAAAATGGTCTTCTTGAAGTGAACCTACCAAACCCTTCCCAGCTAACCATCCCTGTCTGGAGTGATTTCCCACCTTCTGAGGCAGCAGCATTTTATGTTGTGTCTTTAGGTGAAGCCTATAGATGATTTTAATATTCAGGAGAATTGTATTTGTTACCTGAGGCCACTTAAACGGGAGCAAACGCTTTTTGGCCAAGCTGCTGCCTAGCTGGGGGAGGATCAGATCTTCATTGAGATGCCTAATTTTTGCATGCTGGTAGATGCTATTTTCCAGCACACTTCATTTGTTCGAGTGTTGGAGATGGCAGGCTCCTTTGGGCAGCAATCTTGGATGAAGTCCTACACTAGTGTCTCTCCGATGACATTATTTACTTTAGTTTCACCCATTCCATCATCTTTCCCTGGATGTTTTCGCATTAAGTACATCTTGTACTGAAAAAAGAACCGCTGCTGAAGGAGGTCTGCTTCAACTCCTGGCAAGTGGCGATGAGACAAAAGCTCTTAGATGTGTTAATCTAAACAGCCATAGTATCCCTGCCCCAAAAAGGCCTGTTTCCTTGGCAGATACTGAATCCGCCTTTTTCAAAGGAGAGGAGAGTTTCTGGAAATGAATCTGTTGCAGAAAAAGCCAATAAGAGGAACTGTAGTTTTGTCCTCAAAGCAACTTCTAGCATAGTACTGCTTGAACATTGCACACTCCCTTCTGCCTACGCTGACATGGTTAGGGTGCATTTCCAGCAGCAGGAGAAGTGGGATCCCTAAATCAAGTATCTCCAACAGAAACTGCCTTTCTCTTGGTTTCAACAGACAGAAACATTGTTTAAACCAGACTTTTTTTGGCATTTACTGGTATTACTAAGAAAGAGCTGGCAAGGAAAGCTGGCAGAAGGAGATGAGTTGGATAAGCTTTAAAGATTTTTTTTTTTCTATAAAATGAATATCCAGAAGCTGTGTAAATGTATTTTTTTTCAGCTTAAAAAGTGTATAGAAATACAGCATATACATATTCTTGACTGAAATAGCACCTAAGCCGGCTGTGCCCTCCAAATTATCTTCCCTCAATTAAAAGGTGGGGAAAAATAAAAAAGACAAGACAAAACAACACCTCAGGAAATCCCTAGAATGTTTACTTGGGAGCAGACCAGCCTGTTACAGTCATTAGCTTGCAAAGGTATTTCTGTTATAGTCAGAGGGCAAAGTGAATTTTAACCTTTTATTGCCAAGAGATGTCATGGTTTTTAGTGAAGTAGCCATTAACATACATTGAGGCATGTTAATTATGGTGAATAAATGAGTGACATATGTAAAAAAAAAAACAAAACCAACCCCCAACTGCCCGCCCTACAGAGAAAAATTACAAATCCATTTAAATTAAGATCCATTTAAGTGCCCATAATTAAACATAAAGTACTGTACTTCATACTTTATTGAGTTTCTATTTATTACTTTAGCATTTCTGGCTGTAAAATGTTTCAGCTGCAACAAAAAGATGTTTGAAACGATTGACCTCCTTTTTTCATTGCCAGGTTAGTGCAGAATTGCTTACTGCCATGGTATGTTGATTATAAAGGAAAAAAGGGAATGGGGCTGGACTGGGTTAAAGTGTGATGTGTGGGAGCCCTCCAGGCCAGAGTGGTTATTTCCCAGGATCCCCAGAGGATGGAGAGGGGAAAGGAAATGGCTGCTCTACAGAGACCAAGCATCAAGAGCCTGGGAACACTGCAAGTCACAGGGGCCAAATTTAAGATATGGACACAGAAACAGTTGGGCCATTTCGAGATGGAATCCTACATAGTTTGCTTTGTACCATCAAACATCTCCCCTTTTATTGACTTACCCTTTTCCATCTACAAAATGGGAATGGAGTTTAATCCATGCCATGGGACATTGGTTTGGTTTTGGCAATGGCCTTTTCAGATTGAAAGTGTTATTTGTTTTCGTTCTCTAGCTGTGCAACTTTTAGGGAGCAATTTGCTGTTCTGGGTGAAAGAGTGATGTCTGGTACGTGTGGATAAATCACATGTGTTGTCAGAACAAGGCAACAAATATTTTCAAGATTTTAGTTCTTAAAGATCTAAAGAGGAGTGTTTGTAATGCCATGTACAAGGATTTTCACTGTTACAAGCTGCTCCTAAATTGCCTCCAAGATTCTAAGTACTATGAAGAATGTTAGTTGAGATTTTTATAGTGTATGATGAGCTATATAAATCAGTTCAAGTTTAGTGTGATCACCCTTCTCTGAGGGAGATTAACATTGATGTGACACACACCTTATTTTAATGAATGTTTTGAGAAATGATAGTTTATTATGTGTTTGTTTCATGTGTGCATTTTTTACCACCCTCAAATATACAATTTCATCATTAAGCATCAATTTATTTTTAAAATTGAATTTATTAGTTTTAACAGGCTTCCACACATCTTTTATTAACTATTTGGTAGATGATCTTTAAGGTGCCTTCCAACCCAACAATTCTATGATTTTAATTTAAAAATAATTATTTATGCGGAATTGAAATAAAATCTAATTTACAGAATAAGTATTTAATAATTTCTCCAAACCTTTGTGTTTGAGGTGGAGAGAATGACAGCATGATTGGAACCATTTCATTAATAGAGATCCCTGAGGCCTTCCCACAGCATTGCTGAATTTCCCAGTAGGTATTTATGTAGATATAGTAGGTGTATTGATATCTATCTTTCTATCTGTATCTATACATGCAGATATTCTGTTTCCAACCTCATCTCAGGATTCAGCTTTTAAATCATGGTTTGAAATTTTTTTGCAACAATATCTGAGGAAAAAAATTACTGAATAAGGTTACAGCGAGATTATGTGTTGAACTCAAATAATAAAATCAAGTAGTAAAGAGGGAAGATACATACCATCGAGTGAAATTCCTATAATGTTTCTGCTTTGCTAGGATGTATTGGGAAGGAATTACATTTAGAAACAGAGAGCTTATCAGTGTGTCCTTGTCACATGCTTGCCAATGTCATGAACTCCATATATGTAGATAGAGTTGTTCTAATTTTAGGACTAAGCAGTGGAAAAAAAAGATTGTAAAAGGAATAAAACCAGTATTCAGTCATAGAAAGTGTAGATATTGTCTGTGTCATGATTAAAGAACTTAAAAATGGCAACAGGAGCAGCTGCTACAGACATTTTTGCTGATGTATATGAAATAAGTGTCTTGTGGGGCTCCTCCATTATTGTGTGTTAGAGCTGAACAGTATTTCTAATAATTTTGGGCAGGTGACAAAGGCAGATCAAATATTTCTTTTTTACACAAAAATATAAAAAAAATTATTCACAGCCCTTATTACTGAACAGTTTAGACAAAGCGTCCAGTCTCTGCTTGAAGTCTTCAAAGGCAACGTTGGTTTGTTTTTCCAGTAAAGTCTGTAACTTTCTCAGTGAAAAACAAATCAATATATCCCTAGTAAAACACAAAGCTGTGTCTCATCATGGTATAGTACTTAAGCTGAGTGTGATTTCTTACATTAGCCATCACAATCAAGCCAAATGGTTTGGAAATACCGTGGTATGCTTCGTTTTTTTTCAGCATCCACCATGCCATTTTAAATTTTTACGTTCTATATCTTTATATTGAATGTGTATATTTTTTTGTGATAGCAGTGAGAGTTTTAGAAGTTGCTCAAGAGCTGTAGTGAAATTACTTTCACGATCTGTTCTTCTGGTGTGCTGTATGACACCTGACATTCTACTGTGAGCTAGTGAGAAATTTATTCAGCATCAAATAAACTCAAATGGCAATTTTTTGCCGTCTTTACCTATCCCACAAAATCATTCCTCTGCATCTCTTGGAATGTGCAAATTTACTTCCTCAGTGGTAGGGAGCTGTATCTTGTCTGTTGATGCGATGTCACCGTCACAGCCTTGATACATGGAAAGGAAATAAGTTGTCCCGTGTACTTAGCCTGAGGTAAAGTTATATGTGCAAGGTGTTCTTATCTGTGAATTTTGATTTGCAAACTAAAATTTGATGGAGTTGTTCTAGTGGGGGCTGTTGATATATCTTCTTTATCAAACGTATAATGAAATTTAAGTTTCTTTAAAACCAGAGTTTCTATGTAAAAGCAGGTAACTGTCGTCTGAGGGAATAACGTAGCATTGCTCAGCTATGGCAGCTCAGAGTCAGTTGCTCAGGGGATAAGTACGTGCGTGGCTTCTTTGCTCTGCCTAAATTTTTGTCTAAGTATGACCAATTTATTCAGTCCTCAAATGCTATTTTCTTGTGCACCTCGATGAGTTGCCTTCTGAGTTCCTTTCTGTTCAGTCTTCTGGTGAGCGAGACTTTTAAGCTTTATGATATGGCTCTAAAAAGCTCCTTCCCCCATCACCTCAGGAAATCAGCTCAGTAGAGGAACCCCTGCAGAGCCCTTCTCTATTTATATGTTGATGAGCCTGGATAAAAATTTCCAAAAAGACTGTATATATGTTTAAACCTGCCAGAAGACACTGACTTGCTCCTGTGCTTCAAAGTCCTGCTCTAAACACGCTGTGTTGGCTGACACTTCATGATACAAAGCAGCGGTACCTATATCTGGCAAACACTTGCTATTTATAGAGACACTAATGAACCTTTCCAGAAGTCTTCCTCCTTGCATTCTGCTACCTTATATGACTCAGGAGTACAAGAACCAGAAGCCTGGTGCAATATGTCATGTTTTACAGGCAGTTTCATGCACTCATATTGTTGAATTTCATTTAAATATGCCACACAGTGCAACACTGAGTGGCAATTCAGTAGTTCAGGTGCATACCTCAAGGGAAGGTTGGACTTCCTGCTTTCTGATTAAAAAAAAAATGTGTTGAATGGCCTGAGAAGCCATAGCAGGGTGCAAACCTGTTCATTAATAATGTAGTGGTTGGATTTCTTGTGAGTGTTGGTGAGGGGCTGTGGATCAGACCACTGTGATGTTGAATCTCACAGGACAAGCTGAAAGGAGGTTGCAGAGAGGTGGGTGCCAGTCTTTTCTCACAAATGACAAGCAATGAAACAAGAGGCAATGGCCTAAAGTTGCACCAGGAGAAGTTTAGTTTGGATGTTAGGAAAAGTTTCTACATCAAAAGAGTTGTCAAGGCCTGGCCCGGGCTGCCCAGGGCAGTGGTGGAGTCCCCATTCCTGAAGGGGTTTGGAAGTCATGTGGATATGATGCTGTGGGTCATGGTTTAGCAGTGGACTTGGTAGAGTTAGGTTAATGGTTGGACTCAATGATCTTAACGGTCTCTTCCAACTTGAATTATTCTATGATTCTATCCTCATATGAGACAGCAGCCCTGCAGATTTTATGTCTGTCATACTAGATCCTCATTGAATAATTACTGGAAAGGAGAACAGCCATTAAAATAAAAGAGAGAGAGAGGTCACCTGGGGAGAACACAAGAAGGAGGGCAGTGGAGGGCCGGAGGTCAGAAACCATGGCCCGTGGTGAGGACCAAAGAATTGGGACTGTCAGTCTGGCAAGGAAGAGGCTGGGCAGAGACATGGTAAATCTTCCAGTGTGTAAATGGCTGCAAGAAGGTAATAGGGAGTAATCAGTTTCTGTGTCACTGTTAGATATGCTCCCTGTCTAGCAGGGACAAGAATGGCTTTACAAGGAGTCAAGTAAGAGCTCAGTAGTGGAGATATCCAGAAAAGTATGTATTTACATGCCTATAGTGAGGAAGGGAAGCTTTGAAATCTCCGAGTGCACTTGATTTTCAGAAAAGCCAGAGAAACAGCTGCTCATGCAAGAGGTAGAGTTGATCCTGACATGGGGCAGGAACCACTGAGGTCCCATAAGCCACATTTTCTATGATTTGATGTAAAGTGGAGACCATTCTTTCTCCTTTGTATAAACCTGCGTTGCAAACTTCTGCTACCTCTACATTTCAAATAACAAGATTAGGATTTTCTGAGTATTTAAATGCCTAAAACTTCATAGGGAGCACTTCTATTTCCTGCCTAGGGTGAAGACTTTGTTGCCCCATAGCTTTTCTTTCTCTTCTAATTATTAGTTTTGCACAACTTAGAAGCAGACTCTAAATAATACACAGACCGCTCAGACAACTATCATTCTGTCTCAACTGGGTGAAGAGAAAATGCCCTGGCAGAAATAGAGCCTTTTGTTTATTCTTTTGAATTTTATTATTAATTCAAGGATGGACACTGAAATCACAGAGGCTCACCATGATGCCATGGAGGCTAGGATATTTATAACCTGAAGGGGTTTGGTTTAGGGAGTAAGTAGTTATGGCTCTGACAGAACTTGTTAAATTTTGTGTTGTGCTGTGGAGCTCCCAGGTAATCATGGACAACTCAATGAGTTTCTCCATACTATAGCTGCTCATCTACTGGCATATCTGTGCCTCATAGATGCTCGGTCGCAGCAGTGGCAGAGGCTTTTATGAACATGCAAGATAGTTTTAGAAAACAATAGTAGACAACCTGAGGAAATCCTCTCTTTGAAGAATTTTGGGAGTTCAAGAAAGAGATGTATAAGCCACTTTGTTGAGACATGTGATGAAAAAATAGTGTCCATCTGAACTGTTGCCTGTGTCCTGTAGAAGTACTTTTCTTATTGCCTCTTCCCACAGTATATGCTCTAAAATATTGTTAACAAAACTTGCATGGGGAGACTAATCTTTTGAAAGCTGTGTGAAGTCTCTTTTGTATATCTTTCTGGATTTTGTGGAAAACTTGTTACACACAAATGATCAGGCTTTCTGGGAGTATAATGCCATAAGCAATGTTGGGTGGCAGCAGCAGACTCGTATCTGTGTCATCTGTTACTCTGAGAAACATCAAAGCTTCAAAAGATTTTTCAGGAAGGGGAGGAAGGGAGGAGAGGATTTAACTGCAGTGCATCATAAATAGACCAAACCCTGAGATGACAATTTCAACTGTACAATAAGCATGAAGTAATTCAAACCACATTCTGGGACACTGGGGTTGTAAAGTCCTGGTAGATCACATGAGCTGTGTTGCAGAGCTGTCTTAGATTTAATTAGCAGTGAACAGAGACATGGGGAAGGGTTTGGAGTTGGTTGTTTTGTAGGGTTTTTGTTCTGAAGGATCATCTGAATGAAAACATGTTCAGTCCAGAGCTGCTTGTGAGTCTTTTTTTTTTTTTCCCATTCAGTATCTTTTCTGCAGTTTTGTGCCAGTAGCTATGAAGGAAGTAGATGGGATGCAGAGCTTGGGGTGGATAATGCTGTGGTTGGCCTATTGTTAGAAATTTTCAGGTGTTCAACAGATTTTTTCACTCAGTGCTCTTCAGTAATATATTTCTTTTGTGGTTACCAACTCTTCCCAATGCTAAGCTGGAAAATATGATTTTTCTGTTTTCATTTTGTCTTTCTTTTTTTTTTTTTTTCTGCAAAGAATAGTTGGTTTATAGTTCTAGGTCTAAAAGGAAGGCCCCTCTTTTTCTAGAAGTGAGAATTTTCCCTCAGAAGACGATAAATCTCTAAAGCGGATGGAAATTCAACAGCATATGGCACACAATTAATCTAGGGCAAATGTCTAAATACTCTGTGTATCATAGCCCATCCCTGAGGAAACTGTTGTATTTAAATTTCCATTGGGGTTTAATACTGAGGGAGGGGGAGAAATACCCGTGAAACTGAAATAAGAAATGGAGAATTTGAGATTATCACCAGCTTTTAAATCTGTGTGTTGTCAGAGCTTTACCGTGTTTGCTCAGGCAAAACCGCATAAAATAGACTTGTCTCAGACAATCTTTATTATTCTCTCTTACCTGTGCTAGTTCATTGGCTTCTGGTTTTGGGGGAGGCAGGCGAAGTAGAGCAGGACTCATACAAGTAATGGAGTGACAAGAAAAGGGGGAAACTTTGTAAATACATGCTTGAATGGTATGTTAACTTACAGGCAACTGAAAGCTGTCCAGAAAGGCAGATAGACATTCTTCTCCCATGATGGGATGCTCTGGTAGCCTGGGTTTTGCACAGAGAGGTCAGGGTTACAGAGAGAACACTTAAAATAGAGTTTGCAGCATGTAAGTCCTCTCACTCCTCATCTCTTACCTGCATGAACAACTGCTGCTTTCTTCCATCATTTCAAAGCTACCGTCAGGTCTATTTTCCCACAGTCCTTGTAGATGTGTGACTCCAGCATCCACTGGTTGAAATAAAGAATATTCTTGCTCGTTCTGTTTTGCTGCATTAATCTTTGAGGCTGAGGTTGGGTAATTGGAAAGTTTTACAAGCCGCCTGCAGAATTTTTTTTTTTTTCTGTTTTCTCATTCTGCGTGTTCAGTTTAGCAAAGAAATGGGAATATTTCTGTTCATTTACACTGTGTGGCAGAGCAGCTGAAGGTGACAGCGGACCTTTCTTTATACTTTTATCACATGTTGCAAATGCCTTTTAGATGTTTCTTTCTTTGTTATCTCAAAAATACTGTGCTATATTGATTTTTGCTTTTTCTCCAAGGGGCTGAAAATTTCAGCACTAACCCTGAAGCCAACTGAAGTAATTGATTATCTGTTTTTACCTCCTCTTCAGTTATTTGCCTCCTGCCCTTCAACGGAGAAAGGGTGTGCTATTTCTAGATGATTTAGTGTAAAGCGGATCTTTGCTGAACTTTAATATCAATTTATATAACCTCGATATAGGGGTTATTTTTTAGACCCACAGGTTTATCTAATATGTCATGAGAGAGCTTGTTCTAGAAATACCATTTTATAGCTTATTCTTATTGAGCCTGTGAGTAATAAGAAATGAAACGGATTTTCTATAAGCTCAGTTAGCTATTGAAAATACTTAAGCATATAATCTACAGGAGTAATTAGATGCATATTGGCTTCTATAATCTAAGTAGACATGCTTTTAGATGTATTTTATAATTAACAGATAAATTTTGTTTACAGTTTTTTGTGTATATGTTAATGGTAATGGCATTTTCATCTGTATTTTGTCTATGCCCTTATGGCAAGAAATACGCTGGTCATTAATACTTTAAATCTCTGTGTATCATTCAGAATAAAACATGTGTTTTTGTTTTAGGGAGTACTTTCTTAGATAAGTTTTCTGAGCTTTCCACACTACTTTGTGTCATTTGTTTCCTATGAAACTGTAAATGTATAGATGGGGTATATGTAAGGAAAGTGTCTTTCTAATTAAGTAGAGGAATGTGAGATGCTGCCCAAAGGTTTGTTATATCATTTGCTTTACGAGGAAATCTTCAGATCCCTTTTTCTCTTAGGGCACATTCCAGGATATAAAAATGATTCATGTGCCTTGGAAGTACAACTTTGGAAAGTTTGTCAAGTTATCTTCAGTAGCCCAAGACTGGGGTGAAATCTCCCCTTCCATTAGTTTAAAAAATACTAATATTTTATCTGTCTTTGTATAAGTCATTCATCATCTTCACCATCATCATCAGAGACAAATTACAGTTTGAAAGAGTGGAAATTAGATACCGACTCCTCGCTTCTGTTGTGCATTCCGGTACTTGTGATGCAAAAGGGAACTTGAATCCAGAAGCACATCTGTGATTGCAATAACAAATTAGCGAAGAAGATTTAATCTGAGCCACATAATATGAAAAGATGTTTAGAGAGAATGAGGTCTTAGCTCAGAGATCTTGGCACAGACCTGGTGCAGTGGAGCAGGGTGATTGGAGGGGAGCGGGAGGGATCTGAAAGTGAAGAACAGCATGTGAATTAAGCCAAATAATTAAGTGATTTAAGCATTAATCTAGCCAACCCTCCGAGTTCATTCAGAGAAGCAAAACATATATCATTGCTTCTCTGGAGATTGTTGCATTGTCAAGGGTACAGTTTAGCCAGGACATTTAGACCTACCCTTTACTTGCATTTTAAAAAGTCTTAAATTTCTCATTGTCTGAAACTGATTGTATCTTTTTGCCTTTCAGTAAGTTTCATTTAGTTGCAATTACTCTGGCTTCAAAATCTTGAAATCAAATGAATTAATGAAAATGGAAAATCAGAACTCTTTCCTAATTAAGAACCGAGCTTTTCAAGGAATATGAAAGGATCTAATTTAGAGAAAGATGTTTGGAGAGCATGAAATGTGGCTTGAAGGAGATACATGTGCATTTAATATAACTTACTGAGCCCAGCCAGATTTGTATTGACGGGAGACAAAAAGCATCTGAAATCCTCTTTCAGTGATAGAATAATTTATAGGCTTTCTTGAAGCATTCTGAGTTGACTTTTAGTTCAGTGAAATGGGTGGTCATCTCAGTTTGCTTCTCAGTGGACACAGTTACTACTGTATTTTTTGTCATTTCTTTCCATGTTAGTTAGCTGAACCATGGAAATATTAAGAGGGAGCTGACTATGGTTTTAATTTTTCTTAGAATCATAGAATGTTTTGGATTGGAAGGGAAACTTTGAAGGTCACCTAGTCCAACCCTCCTGCAGGGAGCAGGGACAGCTTCAGCTAGAGCAGATTGCGCAGAGTCCTGTCCAACCTGACCTGGAATAGAATCACAGAATCATAGAATGTTAGGAGTTGGAAGGGACCTCTGGAGATCATCAAGACCAACCCCGCTGCCAAGCAGGACCATAGAATCTAGGGCAGATTACACAGGAATGTATCCAGATGGGTCTTGAAAGTCTGCAGAGAGGAAGACTCCACAACCTCTCTGGGGAGCCCATTCCAGTGTTTGTAACACTCATAGTAAAGAAGTTCCTCCTCATGTTGAGGTGGAACTTCTGTGCTCTAGCTTGCATCCATTTCCCCTAAGTTCCAGGCATGGGGCACTGACCACCTCTCTGGGCAACCTGGGCCAGTGTCTCACCACCCTCAATGTAAAAAATGTCTTCCTTCTCTCCAGTCTACATCTCCTCTCTTTTAGTTTAAAACCACCACCGCTTGTCCTTTTTTTGCTCTTCAATGCCTTTGTCACTCTTCTGTATGGATGTGGAGAAACCTCCATCCTGGGACTTTTGCAGTCACAGGAGGTTTTGAGGATGCAGGTGAGACTGAAGAGATGTAAGGTGTGGGCAGATGGGTCAGTGTCTAGGAAGGACTGAACTTGCTATTGGCCCTGAAACACAGTTCTCTTGACCTGCTGCTTCCCTAGCATACAGAAATACATTGTGCATACAGTCTTCACGTGTAATCTGTGGAGCTCATCTGCTTCTGCCCTCCTCAGCAAGCCAGAAAACTCCCACTGGGGGGAGGACATTCTCTGATATAATCTGGAGGACGTGTCATTTCTTCATTATTGGGAACTTGGAAGTGATTATCATCATAATTCTTATCCCCCACAGTGCACAGCCCATTGTGGGTTCCCCCACAAATGCATGCTGCGATCATTACATACACGGAAGGATAGGAGAGATGTTTCTAAAGAGGGTCAGGTTTGCTGTTCAGATTGGTTAAAAAACAGTGGATTTGTGGGTGGTAAAGTCCAGAGCTACTAGATGGGAATACTCACAGAAAGTATGGCAGGACAAAGGGAGTAAGGTGCATAAAATATAATGACAGTGGGTAGCTAGTTAACGTAGTCTTTGACACAGTCCATGCTTGACCTTGATTTTTTGAGTGCATTGGAAGAATCTGATGCTGTAATCAAACTTCTGGTAAAAGGAGGTCGCAGTCTCCAGTGTCCTTACAAAGGAGAGGTATTTTACTTTTCAGGCTAGGCATAGTTTTAAACCCAAAGTGGATCTACTAAATTTACATGGCATAATCCTCAAAGAAGTTCACGTAAATTTTCAATTGGCTAATATCAACAGCCGCTCATGCCCATTGTAATTACCCAAATTGCAAAGGACCATCTGCAACCAGTTCTGTTCAATAAGACTACCCGGACCCACTGCAATTGCTTCCTAGCTGCCAGCTCTATTAAGTTTTGTTTTGTAACACTTTGCTACAGAACAGACATGTTTGTTTTCTTTGCACAGCCTTCCACGAAGCATTGTTTAAGCAGCACATAATGTATTCCAACAATGAGGTACTTTTTGCTCCCATCTGTTTGATAGCAAAATGAACAGTTGTGATTCAGACGTACAGTGTAAATACTGTATAATGACTATGGGTTTACTTTGAGCAAATTCCAGGTTATTTCATTCCTGTGCCAGTTTTTAGTCCATTTTGAAGTCAGAGAAAAATATTCTGATGTTGGGCCTGAAATTTTTCAGGTGTTAAACATCCCTCGAACAGGGTGATCCATCGTCGTCCAGGGGTGATAGTAACAGGTTGCCACAGGCAGAGCTGGCAACACAGCAGGAACCAGGAGGACGAGATGCCATGTGCTTCTTGGACCTCCAAGACTGTGTGGTATCTAGTTGTCTTTTCTGAATATAAGGCCACGCAAACACTCCCCAAAGACTTACAGGGCTGTGGGTACTTCTATGTTGTCTTTCAGGGTAATGCAGGAAGGAAAAACAATGTACGGGGGGATTTATTGTTTTAACTTGTCTTTTAACCAGACTCTTCAATAAGTCTTTTTTTACTATCATAAAGACCTTTATTTTTTCAGGTCTTTCAAAAAGCTAAAATGTGCGTTGGTGCAATCAACGTCCTGCCCAACCTCTTTGGTGAGGTCGCAGTGGGTCAGAGGACAGGCAGGGCATGGTCTTTCCAGTCAGTTTAGGGAGCGGGTTGTGATAGCAAACAACACACCCCTCCATCGAACTGGGATTAAAAAGCACTACTGCTCCTGACCTTCTTCCAAGCTGAGGTCCTGACAGTTGTAGGGTAGAAAGTCCTGAGCTACATGAGGTTGGATGAGTACCCAAATGACAAAATTTGATGGTCTTGGATAGCTCTGTGGAGCTCATCCTCCCAAGACGTGGCAGGCAGCACCTTGAGTGGCGGTCTGTTTGGGATTCATCACCATAAATGAGAGCTAGCTAAAAACGCACATATTTTTGTATTATTTTTATTAGTTGTTCTTAATACAAAATTGAGTTCACAGTTGGGTGCAGTCATTTCCATTCAGTCAAACCCACATGTTGTTGCATTTTCCTTTCTTCCTTCCTTTGCGTTTGGCGAATCTAACGAATCGCCCGCTCCCAGATGCGGAGCAGACTCCTTGCAGGTCATCAGGCACGCAGAGAAGTGCAATAAATACACACCGAACGTTGGTTTATGTTGGTTTGCATCCATCCTGCTGCAAAGATACAGGAAGGGCTTCAATACCTCGCGCTGGCTGGTTTGTGTTACAGCACGCATCCTTCTCCCAAACCACATCCTGAAGCAGAGGATAGCGGAGCTCGCTCCCCATCGGCTTTTTCAAAGTGTTGGCAACACCAGTCCCCCTTTCTCATAACTCACCCGTGTTTCTTCTCCGAACTTGTTCTTAGGAATCTTTGAAAGATTTTTGTTTCCAAGTTTGTCCTGAAAAGGGAGTATTGATTCTGACCTATTTTTAACCAATATAGTTCAGCAGATAATTGGATAGCTGCTTTAAAAACCAAGGCTGCCCTATTTGCACTGCTTAGAATTAATTAAAAAGAAAGAAAGAGCACATTTTACTTTTCTTCTTTTGAATGGATAAAGTTGTGAATTTTCTGTTATCCCCTCTTTAGCTGGCCAAATGCACATAAATATATTTTAGTGCGACTTCATTGCCTGATAATGAAAATATGGTGTAAATATTGAATTCAACTTTCATGCCTGACTTTTTACTGACACCAAATAAATTCATAGCATAACAACTCAGCCTCAGAAGATGCAGGTTTCTTAAAACACCAAACTGGTTATTTTGGATTTGCTCCTGAAGTATTTGACCCATAATGTTATGACATTTTAAGCAAGTTTTGGCTAGGTTGTTCTTTAATTTTAGAAAAATGTAAATCAGGAATACCTCACAAAAAGGATGTAGCTAAACTGTAAGCATGCTTTCCCTTTCCCAGAGTAGTCATTAGCTTTGTATTTCTGCATGGAAACCAGGAAACTGTGTGCTAGGGCTGTGCGGTTTTATTGATTTTGGTCTGGCACAATTAACTTCTCAGTTTCCTCTTTCTTGAGCATTGCTTACTTGAATTTTTAACTCTGGATAGGGATCCTGGGATACCAACAGTGAGAAAGAAACTCTTAATTGAAATAGTGCTTTATAGAGATTTGTAGGAACCTCAGCAGATGTTGTGAAATAAGCTGATGGCCAGAGGCTGGGACCGCCGGTGGTACAAAGCCAGTGCTCTTAAACTTTTATTTATTTGTTTTCATTTTAACTGAAAACCTTTTTAGCTTATGAAGAGAGGTCTGCTAAATTCAGTTAACTCCCAAGGTTGTCATGTTGCTCCTATTTTTATGCATGTTACACGAGCTCCATGGTGGTTTTTTTTTTTTACTCCTGTATGGAAGCCAAGGTAGGGGCAGAAGAGCTGCTGCCATTGCCCTGGCCCTGCTTTACAACCTCATGTGTGGTGGTTTCTCCTGTGTCTTGTGGTGGGCAGCCGGTTACATATATTGTAGGAAGCAGGAAAAGAAGAGGGTGGGAAAGCCTGACTGCCTCCAAGCAGCAAATTGATTTGCTGTACAAGGAGGTAAGAAAAAGAAGGGGGCGGGGGGAAGAAAAGACAAATAAATTTAGATCAGACGTTCTGCTTCCAGATAGAAGAATCTTACGTCTATTTGTATAGGCAGCAAGAATCTTGCCTCTATTTGTACAGTCAGCAAGAAAGAGAAGAGTGTGATCATTCTGTTCTCAAAGAATCACTTTATTTTAAAGTTGGGAACAAACTTGGAAGTTTGGTTTCCTACATTACTGGAGTGGCTCAACCAATTTGTTAAGGAGCTGTGATTCTTTGCTATGCCATTACAAAACGAAAGCTGCAAAACGGTCTGTTCTCTTTGTTGCTGCTCATTATATACAGCCACAGGGATACACGCTTGTCATTTGACAGTCAGGAAAGCACAGCTGAATTCACTGCCCTCAGGAGCTCGCAGAACAATATGAATTAAATGTTTCTACTTTTCACGTCCATCTGAAATATCACTTGGTTTTGGAGGTGGCTGCAAGAAACACAGCCTCTTGTGTTTAACTAAAGCCAAAAGAAAAGGAAGCAATGTTCATCGATTTAAAAGCGATGCATGCAATTATAGTATTCGTTGTCAATTGTAATTATCTTTAAAGTATATACTTTGTAGACAGCTTGCATTTGTTGAATTCCAGTTATCGTGGCAAGGTTCCCTAGGTGGCTTTGTTTCTTATAGATTTTCCAGCTATTCCATCTGTGTAATACAGGTGGTAGAGGAGTAATATCAGCCCAAATATCTGGTATCTATAAACATACCTTTTAGCTTCTTAAGGTACCAACACAGAACACCCGTGTGTGAACAAGTAAGTGGGGAAAGAAAAAGATATTTTCTTATAGATAGCTGAAAGTGGCATAGAATTTATCCTTACTGGAAATAATGTACTTTTGCCTCATTTATGCAATTTCTAATTCCTGATGTTAGCTCTTCAGATACAAGAAAAAACATCTAGATTTATGTGGAGTGTAACTATCTGTTAGAGCTCAAAAGTCCTTCATTTCCAGAGCTATACTTAAGATATTACATGAACTTATGACTTTCATTTTTTTTCTGTTGGAATTTCTGTTTTCAGGAGCATAGAGGAGAAACCTGTAAGGTCTGCAGGGAGACCTTATAGCCATCTTCCAGTACTTAAAGGGGGCCTATAGGAAAGTTTGAAGGACTCTTTGCCAGGGGGTGCTGTGATAGGACAAGGGGTAACAGTTTTAAACTGGAAGAGGGTAGATTTAGATTAGATATTAGGAAGAAATTCTTCTCTGTGAGGATGGTGAGGCACTGGCACAGGAAGTTGTGGGTGCCCCATCACCAGAGGTGTTCAAGACCAGGTTGGATGGGGCCATGCACTGCCTGGTCTGGTGGGAGGTGTCCCTGCCCATGGCAGAGGGGTTGGAACTAGATGGTCTTTACGGTCCTTTCCAACCCAAACCATTTTATGATTATATGAAAATAAATAGGGGCTTATCCTTGGAGTGAACGTTGGTGCTTCTTGCACAGTTTAAGACTCTGGATTAAAAAATAGTCCCAGATCATCCCCTGGTAGGGTACTTTGATTATCCCATTATCGAGTTAGTTTGACGTGTTTATTCTGGGGAAAACCAGATAACCCAAAGGCAATAGTCCTCGCTGGCTGTCTTTGGCCAGTTGTGAGTAGGTAATTTCTGCATAAATGAGCTGTGTGTTTAGTTTTGTTCTAAATAAACACTGACATTTCAGAAACATATTCTAGTTTCTCCACATTATGGAGATCTCTCTTCACTATTCCTCTCACTGTTTTCATAAACGAACACTGATTTACTTCTGCATCCAACCACCTTCTATAACACTGTGTTAAGGTACCATCCATGATGGCCATCAGAGCCAGGCTGGCTTTGCAGTAGCTGGTCAAAATAAATGACACTTGTGTCTTTCATCTCTATGTTCTTTATGCATCCTATGGCAAAATAGTACTTTATTGCTATGGTTTGGTACGGCCGTGACAGGCTTTGTGCAAGGCTGGAGTGGCTTCCAGAATCTTTTCTCCTGTGCTCGTCACTGCTGATGTGATTCCTCTTACTTCAAACTAAAGTCCAGGCAACTAATTATTAAATGTGACTGTTTATGAGGTTTTTTTTCTCTATTTTTATTTTTGCTCCATGCTGAATATCAGAAGCCTTGTTTAATACAACTAACTGCAATCCATTGTTCTCCTTAATTTTATTTTTTTCCTCACCATCTTGTCAATTTTAGCTCATTTCAGACTAGAAATGTCCCACCAGTGGCCTGTCAGGACAGTTCATGCAAACTGTGATAGTTTGTGAGTGTAGGTCAACACGACCACCCATGCAAAGTTCACCCTGTCGTAGGGTTGGCTTTAGTGAAGTTAATAGCAGCTCTGGACTGGAAACCACTTTGTTGGATTAAACAAACCTGCCTGTTTTAATCTACCATGTTAGAATATAATTTTAACTTTGAAACCAGAGAAGCAAAATCATCCCTTTTGATTCTACTTCTTGTTTTGATTCTCAGATACTGGATTTGGACATCTGTATTTCTCTTTCCAAATGAGCTGATGCTGCTGTTTTGAGTTTATTTATGTTCTTTCCCTTGTCCATAGATATTTCCTTTTATTTCTATTATTTAATTGGTAGAATAGATTTTTAAAAATTAAATTTGTACCTACGCGTCTAACTCATGTATCTTAATCCAATAAAATCCTTTATATTTTATAGAGAGAAAGTTGCAAAGATATGCATTAGGATGGTCCACTTCATCAGTTTTCTATCTCTTCAAATGTAATAAGAAATGACTGGAAGTATTCTATCCCAGTCTCAGCAGTCAGTGTCAAGGGAAAAGCTCTTGGCACCACAGTGTGATCACAATGCGTGCCAACTCCACAGCCCAAAGGAAGAGATGATCTTGCAATAATTAAGACATTTTCTCAGTATATTTTTCTGCACAGTAATCTATGTATTCAAATTCCAGAATGAGCATCCCACTAAGGTGAACAAATCTAGTCCAAATGGACAGCTACTGGTATTCATAGAATCACAGACTGGTAGGGGTTGGAACGGACCTCTGAAGGTCATCTAGTCCAGCTCACCTGCTAGAGCAAGATCCTAGAGTAGATCACACATGAGCACAACCAGATGGGTTTTAAATGTCTCCAGAGGCAGCATAAAATCAGACTTTTTTTTTTTGAGGCTGTCGTATTGTTACTGTTAGAAAGTAGTCCCTGAAAGTATGAGGTGTTCAAAGTCTGCTACTGAGACTGTCATGGTGATAAAACATGAGCAACTAAAGGAGAAAAAAGTGTTACTGCTGGTTTTGAGCTACTGTGTTTGTAATGTCTCAATGCCTATTTGCTCACATCTGTGTTTAGGAAATATGCCTTTAACATAATTTATGTGCTAAGTAGATAAAGACAGGAGGGTGAAAACTATTGTCATATTCATTTTGCAGCAGTAAGTTGGAGGGAAGAGGTAGGAAGAGTAAGCAAAGCACAAAGAGTTGAAGTGTAACAGCTTGGCTCAACTGAAGGGTTCTGCTGTTTCCCACAATGAAACACGGCTGTCCCAGTCAAGACACACGTCTGCGGTTGAGCTGGACTCCCAACACCACCTCCAAGTTCACAGGGGAAGCCCTTGATTCCCAAACCACCCTTTTTTTTCTCCTCTATGAAGTTCTGGAGCTCAATGTGATTTAAAAGGGAAAAAAGGAGCAGTACCTAAAACCCCTGTACTAGTTAAACTAGTTTTATTAGTGTATAGTGATTTCAATTCCATTGTAAGAAAAGGAAAGAACTTGTCTGCCTCAGAAATAGGCTACTGTCTCACAAGCTTCTAGTTGTTCAGGTAGTGCTTTATTAATTTCTCTTTCAATCTGTCTTATTCAAGAGAATTTTTTCTTGATCTTAACATACTGCTTCACTGATTTCCTTCAGAACATGAAGTTTCACTGATGCAAATTCAAACCAACATCCCTCCACAGGCAAACAAGCAAGGAGCAAGTTAACAGGGGAAATACATTTCCTTTTCTACAATTTGATGTAGATTTTGAAAGTAAATCTTCTAAATAAGAGGGGAAAGTTATGGAGAGGGCTACTTCAGTCATACTGAAGTCAGTTCTGCCTCTTAATTACCAGGGAATGGTTTATGTGTGTTGGTGAAATCTTCCAATGCCATAAAAAAATGCCACAAAAAAACATTGCCACAAAGAAAGCAGCAAATTGTAGTTTAAGATTAGTAAGAACTAGAAAACATGGAGAAAGTATGCCAAGAAAATAAGGTAGAACCACACAAAATTATTCACTATGGTTCAAATAATGCTCCTCTTATAAGGTCTACTTTCATCTCTGATAATTTTAGAGAGATCAATGTGGCAATAAGCGGTATCAACATGGAAGTTATATTTTGTGGTTCTTAAGAAAGGCTTCTAACAAGTGGTTCTTTCTGAAATGTGCTGAGCAGAGGAGTATGTGCCCTCACAACGTACTTTTTCAATTATTCTAAACAAAGCGTAAAACAGCAATCTAATATCTGTATTTATTGTAATTCTCATTTCATCTTGCAACTCAGTTTTGAAAATATTGATTGGGAGCGGAGAGTATTATGGTGCTTCATGAGGTTCAAAATGAGCTTTTACGGTCTTGTAGCAGAACTGTGCAAATACTTTGGGGAGACTTCACTGCTGCAAAAATAAAATATTTGAGTTCGTTTCACAAGTATATACATTTGAAAAAAAGGATGAGGGGGAACCCCCCAAACCTAAAATGCCTTTTCTGATGATATTTATTTTTCTTTCACATTAGAAATGTACCATTTTAAGTTTTTCTGTGTTTCCAATCACCATACTGCCTGAGCAGTGTGTAATTTTTACTGTATTTATGCTTATGACTCCCAGTCAGAATTTAAAAAAAAGTATAGTTCTATCTCTTCCCAGGTCATAAACAAGGGAGGGAGCCATTTGTTTGATAGAAACAACTCTGGTAAAGCAAGAATCTGAACCTGGGTCTCACACAAAGCAGTCCAGCATCATAACCATGGACATTATTGTGCTCCATAATAAGAGGTTTCAGCTTTAGGAATTCTCTGAGAGATGTTTTTGTCTTGTAACAGCCTGTTTTATTCTGCAGCTGCTTTTTTAACTTCGCAACTTACTAACATCAACTGACTGTCAAATAAGTACCACTGTGAACTCATGAATAAACATAGTTACCATTTACATATTAACAGAGGGCCTTTAGCTGAAAAGAATCCATTTGTGCTGCTGCAATATCTTAATTATTTACTGTGTTTCATTGTAATTAATTGTATTTTACTCTCTCAAAACTCCATAGTGTGTGTATCTTACAGGGTTTGGAACCAATGCACTAGTATTAACGTGGTAATCAACGCTGCTTCTAAATATTCATGCCATTAAATGACTCCCATGTGTTTGCTGAATGCCAGGGATAGTCTGAAGCATTTACTTAGTATTCTAGTGGGATCCAGTTTCTGTAAAGTTCACATAGATGCAGAATTTCAATATTGTTGCTGTTTTGCGTGGGGAGAAGGAAAACATGTTTGAATTTGCACGAGCGACGGGGCAGGATGCTTAGAAGGAAGCAGTGGTGACTTAGTCACAATCTGTGCTTAATAATGTCTGAGAGCACTGGGGAGCTGTCAGATATTTTTCATTATAACAAAATTACAATTTTGTTTAGTCTACGACAGCCTTCTCATAATTTCACTTTTTAATAAGTATCTACAATTTTCCAAATCATTTCAAAATCATTGTATTTCATGGGTGGGGAGCTCTGACTGTCACGCAACCGAGGCTCCGTCAAGGTTCTGCTGTAGCAATCAGAAATTCAGACACGTTTCTTAAAAAAGTCCGTTAAATGCTAGAACCCTAAAATTCTCCTGCTTCAGTGCTGCCATTGGCTGCTGTAAATCTTCAGAAAAGCAGATTTAGTGTTCAGAGGAACAACTGATTTATTGAGCTACTGTCAGAATTTCGGAACAAGGAAATAGTGTCTCGCAATCCAGTAAGTTTGTTTAACGAAATGTAAGTTAAGTGTATACAGGCTTAAAATATATGTGAGTTCAGTCTTTTGGATTAAGATATAGCATATTGTAAACTGTGCTTTCTCGTTTGAAGCACAATTTTGAGAGCCTGTGTAGGTGTTCTGCCCCTTTCTGCAAACAAGTGCTTGAGGCTTCACTCCCTCCTGCTTCCGAGGGTGAACAGATCCCCACATCCTTCTGATGCTCTTTCACAGCTTCCAGAAAAAGAGTAGATTTACCTTTGGATGCTTGAGAGGCAAAGAACTTGTTTTCTAATCCAAGAAGGGCAACAGGAAGATTGCACGCAGTCACGATGGTGCTGAAAATGCAATCCAGATGTCCTGATCCCTGGAGTGCAACAGGGATGTCTGTCTGCTCTGCTATTGATGTCTTGTTTAGAAAAGTCTCTTAAGTGCTTGAGCACATACAAATACTTCGCCTATTGTTCTCACGGAGATACTTGATAATACTATTGACCCTATTTCTTATAGTTCCAATACCAATTTTTTATTTTTGTAAGGCTAAAACATAATTATTTCTTCTGAAAGGTTTAGAATATGTATTAAAATATTTAGCTGTTTATAGGGGAAAAAATAGTTCATAGAATGGTTTGGGTTGGAAGGGACCTCAAGGATCGTCTAGCTCCAATCCCCCTGCCATGGCAGGGACATAGGTTGCTCAAGGCCCCATCCAACCTGGCCTTGAACACTTCCAGGGATGGAGCG
>JAVSBS010028644.1:50467-74326 GCA_033124195.1 Coracias cyanogaster
GACTTTTTAAACAGGAGCTCTCTGGGTTTGCTGGCAAGGGGCTGATGAGGGTATGTTTGTGCTGTTCACAAGGCCTGTGACCAAAGATGAGCTTGAGGCCTTGTTTGTGGGACTGTAAATATTGCATCTTCTTTCATGTGCTCTTGACAACTCCTGCTCATATCCCTAAGATTTCAGAGAGCGATACAAAAGGGCGCTGTAGAGACGGTCCCACAGGCAGAAACTAGCAGAGCTTTACTAAGGGGTACAGAGTTATATAGAAGTCACTTCTCTGGTGGTTTATCAGAAATGGAACCAAAGCCATCAAAGTCTTAGTCTACCTTCTCAGCTGTTCAACTGCTTTTCTTCTAAGAGCATCTCAAGAATGTATTGTGGGAATTCAGCTCAGGACAGCTGCATGCTGCTTCTCAAAGGAAAACCAAGGATCACTCCTAATCTAGGGAAACCTTTTTTTAGATGCTAGCAAGGATCTGTATGTTCTGCAGGTCTCCCTGCTATGAAATAAAAGCATCAGAGGTATTTTTTTACTGTAATAGAGGGACCATAGACACAAGTAGTGTGTTAAGAGAAAGGAATGTGCGTGTGAAAGCAAATATCCAAGGGAGGCCGGGTACATGCTGCCTCGGGCTGGTGAAGGACAACTTCAATGGAAAACGACGGGGCACCTCTGCAGTCCTCTGTAGTAAAACAGTGCAAAATGTGTTTTATTTCCAGCCATTTGGATGAACCTTAACATTACCCAGCTGTGATAAAATCCAGTTCACGTTAATATTCAACATCAGATCCAAATCTTGAGCATTCTTTACATTATTTTTAATTCTCCTTAGATGTTCATTTCCTATCTTTGAAGGGCATGTAGATCCCCCATGCATAGGTTGCTCTGTTTTGGTAACTAGAGGAGGATTTAATTCCTTTAGTAAACAGGGATTTAACTTTATATTCTCTTAATCTTTGTCAAAGGGTGTGCCTTGCTTCAGGAATGGGAAGTATGCAGCAATTGAGGAAACTATTTACATTCCATGTCAGTGATTAAAAGAACATAAAACTGCTAATACAGGCCTTGCTGAACATACCAAACTCTGTTGTACCTGTAATAAAGTCAGATTTAGAAAATTGTGGGATGCAATCTCCACCACTTTTAGAAGCAGGTCATGAAAGTACCATAAGTTAACTCTGTGAGCGTGTCTGACTAACCAGATTTGGAGATGTTGAGATATGTTCCTTAAGTATATTTATCAATGATTTGTTTTTAGTTTACCTATCTCTATGGTGGAGTTTCCACCAGAAGATTTGCGTTCTAGAAGAGTTGTGTATGCCGTTAACAACATGAGGTTCCTCATCTTGGTGGGAGCTTCTAGTCAGCCATGCTTGTGTTTGACATCCATAGCATATGAGGTAGTTCATAGATCCTGAATCATAGAAAAAGTCAGTCATGGTTTTGCAAAATAATTTCTTCCCTTTCTCCAGTATTACTTTGATTTTCAGAAGAAATAATGGTCTGAGTGTTGCAAGTCCAAGCAGAAGTTGCTTTGGTGGGCATGTGTGTAGGTCTATTTGTGAGTTGTTTCTCCACATAGCACAGTCTGCACAATTGGTCTGAGCTCCCCAGGGCAAATAACCTCAAGACCTCTGTGCCTATCTGTGGAAATTGGTAGTTGCATTTCTTCTGCCTGTACAGGTGATGTTGGGCATGTTGTCACTGGCATGGAAAGGCAAGTGGCAGCAGAGGAGGTGAGATGTTTGGGGCATGAAGCAAGCAGTGTGGATGTGCTGCTGCTTCCAGGGGGTCCTGCAGGTTTGTGGAACGAAAAATAATGTCCAGGAGAGAAATGAGAGAATGCATTTCTGCAGAGCAGATGTTAGGGAATAACAGCTGGTGGCAGTGGGCTAGATTAGACCTAAAGTAGATTATGGACTCCAGAGGTATGAGAAGTTCCTTTCATACCTGGAGAAGGGAGCAATGTTTGCATGTCGCAACTCCTGCCTATGAGTCTCCAGGGCTGCAGGGAGGACCCACAGAAGTGCATACAGATCCTCTCTCCTCCAGCCTGCTCCATCTTCCTCATGTTGGCATGAAACAAGCAGCTCAAATATCTTGAAAGCATTGATGCTGAACATTGGAGTAGCCATGAAACCAGCATGCTTTAGGTAGAAGTAGAGTGCTAAACACAAACATCTTTTCTTGAGTAGTAAGTGACAACACATATGAAGCTCTGATACGTGTGCTGTTATTTTACTGTAGTTTCATGTAAAACATCTTATTCCTTGGAGGGTGGTGGGGGTGGAGGTGGATGGGACCCCTAAATTACATAATTTCTGCATTGGGTCATGCAGAAAAAAAACTGGATGTGATTTTCCATGGTTAGTAGAAACAGCTGCTTTGAGTAGTCTTGACATTAAACTCCATTTATTGAAAACCGTAGAGATTTTCCAAACCTTGAGTTATATTTCAAAACATGATTCAGATGCATTAGGCAACCCCAAGTGGGGACTGATGTGTTAAACCATCTGTTATCTATAGAAATATTTAATGTCAGTTTGGTGTTTTCTGATATTTAGACTCAGCAAGATGTGTTCATATGTACTGGGCAAGATGTTGCAAGTTAGTTCTGGAAGAGTTACTGGTACCTAAATTCACAGCTTATGGTTTAAAATCTTCTCTATGGTTTCCAGCTGTTAAGATTACTTTTGTAAATATTCATTGAATACTTTAGTGATTAATTTTCAGGCATTGCACATTTGTAATTTGCAAAACCAAAATTATTTGCCGGGAATTCAATTTGTCAATGGTAGAAAACCTGCTAGCGAGCGTATGTTACAAGTACATTTCTTACTATGATTTAGTTGCAAAATATGATTGCACTCTTGAGAACCTTCAGCTCCGTAGTACCTTAAATGCTTTAGAAACACTTATCAGAAGGAGAGATTTCCAGAATCAGCAAATCATCGATCAGCAGCAAAATAAACCACTCTTCAGAGCAGCTGACTCTACTGGTGTGCGTTACATCAATAATACTGATGCACTGCTGTTGTGCAAGGGACAGTAATGTATGCACATAAAAATCCCTTTAAAGCCGATTGCAGCATGTGGGTCTTAGAGAAAAGTAGGCTTGCTATTGTGCAAATGAAACAAAACCCCGGTAAGATTAAATCTGAGTTGGAGGGTGGAACGGTATGTGACTACTGGCTGGTTTTCTGCAACTGGAAACATTTTGCACTCTGTCAGAAATAAGACTGTATACAGCAAAGTGCTTAAGTGCTCTCTTAACTTTAAACATATGAGTAATCCAGGTGAAGTCAGTGGAATGACTTATTTTAAAAATTAATTTCATGCTTAAATGATTTGCTGACAAAGGTCATAATTACGAACGTCAAAGAAATAGAACTTTGAGCAGATGTTAAAGACCTTTTTCAGTGCTGGCTCCTGTGTATACCTGAGTCTATGGCAGATAAAGATAAAAAGCTGAGATAAGTTACATGTGAGGGCAAGTGTGGAGGTAGGATGGCTTTGCCATGAGGACACCAGCATTGGCAGCATCTCAGGTGTGTCCTGGAGAGTTTCCTTCTGGTGGGGCTTGACTGACCGGCTTTGTAGCAAGGGTGGGGTCAGAGCAGTTGTGGCTGATGGTTCATTGGCAGTGTCCAGTGGAATGTGGAAATGGAAAGGGAAAGCCTAAGTATTTTAGAGCAATGGAGTTCATTCACTATGCATTTCCCTCTAAATTTATGCTCTTTTTTTTGGTCAGGTTTATAATGCAAGAATTAACAAAGCAATATAAAAAAAGGGAAGATATGAGGCTAGATTGTTGCCTTTTATTCCCTTAGTAAAAAACCTCCTATTTTATCAGGAGGCAAAATCCACCCCGGGCCATGATCTAAGTCTCCATCTTATCCTTTAAATCCCCAAGGATCTCCAGAGGTTTAGACTCTCCCTGGCTGTCCCCGTTGCACATTTACCACTTTTACGTGGAGACACAGTACCAGGGATGTATTGGGAGGTAATGGTCTGGTACTGGAGGTCACTTTGAAAGCTTAGCTCCAGGGCACAGGAGGTCCCCACAGTATTCCCTCAGTCTGAAAAGCAGGCAACAGGGATCTTCATGCACAGCGTCAATGTGACCTGTTCCAATGAGGCTTTAGTGTTCAGAAATCTTTTGTATTCTTTTTTGGTTAAAAAAAAAAAAAAGTAGTAGTTCTCTCTACTTTTCTGCCTGACCTTTCTGAATAGGAGCGCTGATTGATGTGCAAGTGACATCTAGCTGGATTAATTTAGCAGGGAAACAACCCATTTCCAATGCCAAAGAAAAGAGCTGACAAAATTTGTTAATGAGTTGACATGGGTATATACAATCAATGGCTTGAAATACAGATAGAGGAAACAAATCCAAACAAACAAATACCAAACAGAGAAACGGGACCTCTCAGAATGTACTTGCTATTATAATTCTGTGCTGTAACGTAGCCAAAATCTGTGACCCTTGACAGTTTTATCTGCAAATGCCGGAGCTGGCAGCTGTACTGCAGCGTTTCAGCATGAACTGACAGTTGGGGCTTCACTTTAATTGAAGTAAAAGTTTCACTTGAACGGAAGGAACAATTTTTCCCTTCTGTAAATGGCAACGGTCAAAAAGGTCTACACCACGCTGACATGTGAAGTCTCAGCTGTTACAGCCACAGTAACGATGGTATCAATCTGTGGCTCTAAGGGCACAGGTGTTTGCTGTAGCTTTGTGGTATAAGGATGGCATTATTTAGTGTGAGCGTTGAGATACCAAGCGTTGTTCTGTAACTGAGTATTACCACAGGTTGTTATTAGCAATGGTAGTTAAGGTCTTGTGGTTGGAGCTACCTTTGGCTGCGTGTTGCAGTGAAAGGGTTTAGCTCCATCAGGAGAGAAACTGCTGCTTTCTTGCTCTGTTTTTCCTCTCCTTATGTAAATACAGCAGAAGAAAGGGACAACGAGAGAAGATATTTGTATGCTGATATAATATATTGGAAGTAGAGAGGATAAAAAGACTGGAATTTCTGTTCTGGAGACCTTCATGTGGCCAAATGGCACAATCTCTAACATGGCCAAACCTCTCCTATTCCCCATAAAACAGCAGGGCAACAAGCCTGTGCCAGGTCCTCTGGAGAGGAGAGAGGGCTGTGTCCTATTCACAGCCCAAACCCTGGGTCTGGGCGTGTACAGGGTGGTCAGGAGAGCCATTGCTCTTCTGTCCTTGTCTTGCAGCCTTGGCATGTGTGATGGACTGAGAGAATGATCCTCTTTCTCAGATGGGAATACTGAGACACAGGGAAGTTTAACTTTCTGTGGGTACCACAGAACTATAAACCCCGTTCACATATCGTGCAAAAAAATTGGGATCTGATGGTTAGGACAGGTACTATTTTCTCTGCATGGTTATTTTCCTGAGAATGGTAGTTTCCAGAGCTGCATATGTTGTCAGCTTTGAACAAAGTTAACACAAGGTTTTGCTTGTTCAATGTCTGTCAGTCAGAGCAACTCTAGATCTGTACTGTCCAATTAAATATATAACAATAATGAAGAGGGAAATATACTTGCTGGTGAAGGAAATTTAAATAAAGAAGTGCCTGCTTTAGATTTCACCCTCTACATATGTTGCAGCAGTAGGATATTATGTATTATATCATATTTTCAGAACCGTGCTGAAGAATGTGAGGTTTTCAGCATTTTGTTCTGACGTTGCTCAGCAGAGGTCAGGGAGGAGAGCTGGCTATCAGAAAGAACAGGAATGTGCGCTCCCTCCCTCCATCCCTCCCTGGATTCAGCCCAATAGCGGTGATGATGAACGCTCAGGCAAAATGTAATCATCTAGGACTGTCAAATAAATAATTAAGGGAGAGACAAGAGGTGAAAAACAACTTTCTGGAACCCTTGTAATCTCCCCCTGATAGTCATACGCCAGCACACGTGGCGCAGAAGCGTTACGCGCCCGTGGAGCGATGGCCTCACGGCCAACTCTGAGTCGTTTTGCTGGTTGGCAGATGAAGAACGGGTGCATCCAGCTGGACCCAGGCTTTGCTCGTAAACCTCCTGGGTGTTCCTCACATGTTTCTGCTATCTGCTGCTTGGGCAGGTTTCAGTTTGCTTTCGTTTGTTGGGCTTTTAAAAAATTTGTTCCTTTCGATAGCAGTGAAGGAGAAGCATTAAATTCTGCTTTACATCATCACATGCCCATCATTACCTGGGATGTTTGGTCTTGTTTTCACAATATGTGTAAAGATACCAGGCCAAAACCAAGAGGATCCTCCTGCTTTTCAGAAGCATTTGTGGATATTGCTTCCTGGCTTCAGAAATGCAAGGAGGACTAAAAATTAGTTTTGAAGTGAAAATCGAGGCTGAACCTGCTTTTAATGAATTTTCTATTAAATATTTTCACTTCATTGCTCAGGCCCAAGGGTCCAGTGTCTCTGATAAGAGCAGATATGTGGCATACATCACAGTATCTCTAGAATTTTTCTTCTTTTTGTACCTAGTGGCATTTTCCTCAGTTCTTAGGATCTCAACTTCTCCTGAAGGCTTTGCAGAGAGGACAGTGCTGCCTTCATAAAATTCTATAAGGAAAGATGCCAGCTGTTTAATTTGCTTATAGTGTTCACTGTTTCATGTATTTATTTTTAGAGGGTTAGTAAATACAGAGTACACTGAAGTACAGTTCCTCGGATGAATTCGCCATTGTTTTTTGTTGTATGTGGAAATGAAGTATTCAAAAGGAACAATTCAGTTCTGCTCATAATTCCTGCCTGGGAACCTGATCAACATCCCCACCAGGCACGGGGCTGGGCTTAGCACGTTTGTCTCCAACACACAAAATACAAATCTGAGAGGAAGAGGGACACCTTATTGTTTCCCTAAAACACATCTATTTTAATGTGGTGGACTATCTGTATGTTATATGGCTGCTGCTATTGGCACCTGTCTGTAGCGTGGTCCATTCAGGTAATCATCCCATCCCTGAGTTTGCAGTCCTAGGATTTTAGCTGGGTGGTGGATGCAACAGAATGGAGATAAGGAGCTGGGGCCTTCAGCAACCCTGTCTAGTGGGAGATGTCCCTGCCCATGGCACGGGGGTTGGAGATAGGTGATCTCTGAGGTCCTTTCCAATCTAAACCATTCTGTGATTCTATGATAACAGCAGGAGGAGGATAACCCATGTCCTGGCAATGCATGTCCATGTCAGTACAAAGTGGAAAGAAAATCACAACAGTAAAAAAAAGAGATGCAAGATACAGGCATTTGAGATTCTTTTTGACCTTCTCTTTTGTTGTGATACTTAAGATTCATATCCTTAAGCTTTTCTGCTCCATCATAAATATAAAAAAACAGAAGCCAAACCAAAACCAAAGTCCTGATGATATTGTCACAGTCATGGTAAATTCCTAAGGTTTAGCAGCTTTGCAGTCATGGAGTTTAGGTATATGAAGGTCCAAGAAGACTTTATTTTTTTTAATTTCCCTCACACTCTGCCCCAATTGATTTGTGTTTTGAGGTCCTGGGACGTGGTTTTACACCCCCATAGTGTTAAAGGAACAAATGTTTATGGAGAACTGAGAATAGGAATTTTTTTAAGGGGCTAAAGAGAAATTAGTCGTCATGTTCTCATGAAGGGTTCATACCTTAGTTTCCTTTAAAAAAATCTCAGTAAGAAATTGAAAGCAGGATCCTCCACTTCAGTTTTTATCTACTCTGGCTCTTTTTTTTCCTCTCTCCAATCTTTCTTTTTTTTTTTTGTTTTCACTTTTCCTTTTCGCTCTTTTTTCAAAACTCCTTTGAGAGGTATTTCCAGATGTATACAAATTTCCATAGACAAAGTAGGGCAGCCTTCAGCATTTCAAGCTTTTCTGTTCTGCCAGGGGTACAGGTAAGGAGGCCAAGTGTGCACAGAATCCCTCTCCAGAAATATGTGGGTCCTCCTGTCTCACAAAATGTGTGTAAAGAGAAGAGCCAGAGGGATGCAGAAATTAATGCCCTGTGTTGACAAGAGAAGAGTATGATCCCTGGATGTTTCTTTGGGCACGATGCGATTCAACATCACTGATGTAATGGTTTCTTTTACATTTTTTGAGAGAGGCGTATGTGACTCAGGCAGCAGGCATGTCTGCAGAGCTGCCTGCTGCAACAGCTGTTTCTCTGCATCTACTTATGGAAGGTTTTCCTCTTTTTTTAAAAAAAATAAGAAGAAAATTAAAATATAGAAAAAGAAGAAGAAAAAAAGACGTTAAGAAAGAATGAGAGAAAAAGGCCAGACGCAAGGTACTTAAGGACAAGAATCTTCTGTATAGGCTGGATTCAGAGCTGCAGCAGATATTTTCCTGGACACTAAATTTGAGACTCTTTCCAGAAAATGTCAGTTCCTGTCCAAGTGACAGAGCAGTTTCTCAGGGCTGCAGAGGATGGCAGAAAGCACTGCTGAAGAAAGAAATACCCGCTTGCAGAGCACGCCGGGGCCGGGGGATGCTCAGGCTGCATCCAGCTCTGCTAGCCCCGGGCCAAGGCAGCTCACCTCCCCACCGCTGGCTGCCCAGCTGGGAAATAGGGCTCACGGTGTTTCTTTATTTCATTTCCTTCGAGCGGAGCCTTGAGGATTAATTTGTTCACATTTTGAAGATGAAAAGCAGCATATGAGCGCTAAGTATGGCAATATCAGCCAAGAGGGATGATTCAAAAAGCAGAGTCTATATGAAGAGCTTGAGTGTGGAGGAAATACATATATGGAAACATGAGCTTGGCAATAGGGCACTTTTTTTTTTTTCCTCCTTCTTTGATGTCTAGCCTCAGTAATCCAGACAGATTCCTTCAAGAAATGGGTCCAATTTATTTCTGTGCTTTTATCTTACTACCTGCTACTTGTTCATTTGAAGTAGCTCCGAAAAAATCCCGACTACCTGGCTGTGAGTAGAAGTATGTTTTTTGTATGAATAAGGTAATTTGAGTACACTGGAATACTCCCCCTAAATGGGACTGTTCTTGGCAATTTGTGCTTCCCGAGCCCTCTCGGGACGAGAGCAGAGCTTGTCCGTTCCTCGATCTGACCCACATATTTGCCCTTTCTCGGTGGTGCTCAGCCCAGTAAAAGCACACTGTCCTCTTCCTATCTGATGATCTTTTGTTCCCCTAAGGAAAAAAAGAGTTATGTTCTGTTAGAGTTCGGTTTCAGCGCAGTCTCTATCATGTTACATATTTTATCTGACTATCACTCTGGTATCTGCGTTTTGCTAGTGCTTATGTGTAAAATGATCATATCTCATTGCAGTTCTTCTGTAAAAAATTTTTTTAAAAAAAAGAATAAGGTGAAGTATGTATCTCCTGCTCTCTGATCAAAATAAGCAAACTTTTGGCCTCGGAAAAGTTGCACGTGACATTTAGAAATAAGTTAGAGTGAGCTTCTTAGTCAAACTTAACCAGAAATACATCTATGCAACCCACTCTGCTGGAATGGTTGCCTATTTACATGAGAAAATAATCTAATAGATATGAATGCTATTTTTATTCTGGATAATAGAAAAAGGAAAAAAACCTCACAATGTTATTTTTATTCTGGCTATTAATGAGACTCAAAAAAGACCCCCACACCTGAATGGGACTTAAGATGGAAGCAGAGATATTTTTACAACTTAGCCTTTATTACATCTCTGGAAAAAATGGAAATAATAATTTTCTTTGCATTATAAGCTAGAATTTTTGACTGTTTCCCTCTGTCACTTGTGTTGATGTGGTTTCCAGACAGGTTCTACTTTTTCTCCTCAATATGATCCTTGCTTGCACTTTGTGCTCTGCATCTCTTCCCCTTCCAAGTGATAGGTAAAGTGAACTCCACATCCTCGCCACCACCCGCCCCCCAAATAATTTCTTCTTGTTATAATTTAATACTAAGGCAGTAAATGCCTTATCAGTTTTGAAACAGCGGTCTGGATAATTCCAAGCAGATGTCTCTCTTTCTTTAATCACAACATCAGTTATTTCTTGGTCAGTCCTGATTAGCTGATTCTTACATAATGAGAAAGTATAGTTAATGGCCACTTATATGTGGGCTGAACATGCTGAAAAGAACAGCTTAGCCCCTTGAGAACAAGAGGCTGATGAGCCAGTAAAATCAAGCTAAATGGAATGAGTCTTCATTATGAGTCATTAGAAAAGATGACGCTTTGGCTAACAGATGAAGTATCTTTGATGAAGACCAGTTGTAAAAGCACAACTTAATGCTTAATAAATGTATTGGGGTGACTCATAAATTCAACGTACACATTTGTTTCTTCGCAGTATGTGTCAAGTCCGGTGCAACACCATTTCCTGTATGAGATGTGTCCCCTGGCTGCATATGGGCTTTAAAAAAGACACTCTTAGAATCACTGGATGAAAGATGACTGTGCGATAACTTGGCAGAGGACTCAAAACGAAAATAAGAGTGCTCAGACCCACTGCATTTGCCTGGAAAATGGGCAAATCTCCTATTATGGACTGGCTAGTGCCTGTTAGGTGTATCATAATTTGATTAGATTTGAAACTAATCTAGTTGGAGATTGGATTGGATTGGAGTGGTGGAAGCTACAATAGTTTAACTTGTTCCACAAAACCATTGGAGAGCTTATGCAGTTTTAGTTGCACAAACAAACATCTAATTTATGAAACAACAGGGATCTTGAATGTTAGACAAGAAATGCAAAATAGAATATATCTCTTATCCCTACATAAACAGCAAAAAGAACCCCAAATGCAAAGTAGATAATGTCATGTTATTAGCTGGGCAATAGTGTTGGGGTAGCATAAAAACCAGCACTGATTGTAACATAAATGCTTCTGAAACAAAGATGTCTTGGGGGAAGAGGAGGGAATGTGATTGGAAGATATTTTTGGCTTGGTTAAAGAAGTGGGTAGCTATTAGTGTCTTCTGAAAATACAGCAGTCAAAAGCAAGAAGCTACTACCACTGCTTGCATTTGGGTGAAGGAGTAGTACAGACTTTGTTCATAGAGGAGCTGGATCATCTTTAAAAGTCTTCATCACTTTATTTTGTGGGTGTAAATTGTGGCAAATTCATGTCTTGCCAAACTATTGTGGGGGTGATGGTGAAGCAGGGCTTCCATTTGACTGTGGTTTGGTATAATGATCTTTTAAAAAAAACCCAAAACCAGTTCTTTTAAAGATATTTTTAGTGAGTAGCACTTGCTTGACCTCTTTAAATAATAAATGCTGTTATCTTCAGAAAAAAAAGATAATTTAGAAAATTAAAAATTGCAAGCGACAGGTCCTTGAGAGGACTCAGAGATGCCTGAATATAAAGAGAGGTTTAGTTTGGTAAAGTTTGCCCAAGCTGTTCTGCAAGAAACAGACATTTTCCCTTCACTTAGCAATTCCTGGAAGAAAAACACCCACCATTGTCTAGGCAGTGTTGGAGGGACTGCTTTGCTTTTTTTTTATTATTTATTTCTTCTTTTTTTTTTCCTTCATTTCCACACCTCCTGATAATCTAGTTCAGATCAACAGTGTAGTCCCAAAGACTTTCTGTCCTTCTCGCTCCAGCAATACTCGCATTGTTATGGACCAAATCCTTATAATAATAGGAAGAGATATACTTGTATCTCCAATTTTCCACTAGTGCCTCCTCCTTCCCCACTGCTGACCATGCCCCCACCAGTGAGCCCCAAGGTGTCCACAAGTGAGTCACTGGGAGCAAAAGAGCCAGCAGCAAATATATATTTTTAATAAGTAATGAATTCACTTAGTAGGAAAGGGCAGGGTAGCGAATGAATTGTTTAACAGATTAATGTGAATGTCTTTTATATTTTATAAACCTCTTAAGTCCCTGGTGTGCTGAGCCAGGTTTTGTTTATGTACATGGAAACATGAAATCTTTTCCAGTCCCTGTGCAAATAACACAGAATTGGACTTCATTACATCGGCTAATTTAACAAGTCCTAGGAGGCTTTTTGTTACTCAGTAATAGAGGAGGAGCCACAAACCCCAGAACTGCTGCACCAGCACAATCTCTTTGAATGAAATAATCTTCCTTGCTTCCTAAGCTCTCTGTGACGGGTTTGCCTGCGAGGCCTGAGTTCACAATGAACAAAGGTTCTGGGGCAAGACCCACATTTCTTCTGGGGCTACCTGAACTGCTGAGTGGCAGGAGAGAGCCCCGGTGGCAAGCTCCAGCCCAGGCCCCTGCTGCAGCGTACTTAAATATTCGTTCCCAACAAATAGTTGGAAGCATCTAATTTTGGTGAAGCTATGAGCTTTAATAAAGGATTTGAAGATCTTTTCCTTATAATGAAAAGCATTAAAATTCTAAAACTGGGAATTTATTTATCTCGTGTAACTGGTGGATAATAATCTGGTGCTGAGAAACGAGGCGTTTTAAACTGCTGATATTATTGCTGCTATGCCAGTTAAATAGAACTAATGCAAGCATTGCATAAATATTTTAATAGCTTTTTACACAATTTCTTTAGAAAATGTTTAAAGAGCCACCTAATGTCAGACACAGATACTTCCTATGTAAACCCTTGTTAATTCTCTTTTAATGGCTTTATTAACATTATTTAATTGAATATTGATACACTTAGCAGCCCTTCAAGCATCCTATTCTATTGAAGTTTTACACTCACATATTGATAAGTAGCGCGATGTAAGAGCACTGGTTAATTGCGTCTTTGCTTAATTCTATTTGAACTAGTTCAACATGAAAGATGAAATGTAGGTACAGGAGAGCTCGCTCTCTTTTAATCAACTTTACATATTTTATATGCATAGTTTGTACTACTTAATTTAGGTTCATTTTGATTCCCAGTATGCCCAGTTAGTATGAATATGACCACACTCTCAGAGCTTGGGGAGGGTCTACATATTTCACTCTGTGAAACGCTCTGTCTTTTATCTCATATTAATAATTTATTTGTTGGTACAGCTTCAGAAGTGAATCCTTTTCTGCAAAAGCATATATATTTTACTGGAAAAAGCAAGTATTACAGTGATATTAGTTTCCTCTTGGAAACTGTCCTTACAATATTAGAAGTCTGCAGGGAGGTGGATGCCTTGTCTTGTGTTTCTTGGCTTAATAGCAGCTGCTTTTCGTGTATACTTCAGCAAGAAGCACCGGCATTACCATACATATTTAATCGCAACATGGTTGCTTTTCTCATCTCAAATATTCCTCTTTGCTTCTTTCTACACATTTCTTTAGAAAGTTCAAGCAGGGTGAAAATCACTTCAATAGCAGAGGGACTGTGGAAGACCATGCAGCACACTGAAACCACCTCACTAGGGCTTTTGCCATCACTGGATTTTTGCATAGACTTCCTGCACTGGGGTGAATTTTGCAGGTTTTCCTGACATTTACTCACCTATTGTTAAGATAATGAGAGATGTAGCAGTTTTATTAAGTTAGTTTTTCAGGCTTATTTTTATTCAGCTGAAAACACAATACCCTTGCGTTTGAGGAGACTTACCAGGTAGGTTTTGGATGGTCTGTCAACCTCTGAGAGTGAAAACAGAGCAGGATGTACCTATTTTCCATTGAGTGGGAAAACATCGTCATTTTTTGGCAGTAGAGATGAAAGGCGAAAATCCCTCTTTTGTTGGCTTTCCCGTAGTCTTCTTATTAAAGAAAAGATATGGATTTTCCACAGAGGTGGACGATGGGGAGAGTATTCAGCCTGAATCGTGACATGTTTTGCAAGAGACTCAGATCCTGAGATCTGATCTCAGCTCTGTGGATTTTGTCATTTATCCTAAAGACTGTGCAAGAGCAGATATGCCTGTGAAAGTTCAGCAGGTGATAACTGAAACCTCCAAGAACTGCAGATTCTACAAGGTTCCAAAATACGACATCACTTTATATGTTTTGAGGAATCAAAGTCTTCTGGTGATTGCAGTCTGCAACCTGAGCTCTTCCTTACCTTAAAAATGGAGTTAACCTCGAACATCAGCCAGATGCAATTTCCTTCTCTTTACTTTAGATAAAGGGATCACCTAAAAGACTTCTGCTGCTTGTGACAATTGCCTTGAGCAGTACTCTGACACTACACACCAGTCAGAGTCCCAGTTCTGAAGCAAATGGGTCAGATAGAGATGTGGGATGGCCTCAGGTTGCACCAGGGGAGGTTTAGATTGGATATTAGGAAGAAATTATTTACTGGAAGAGTGGTCAGGCACTGGAACAGGCTGCCCAGGGAGGTGGTGGAGTCACCATCCCTGGAGCTGTTCAAACAACAAGTAGATGTGGCACTTCAGGACATGGTCTAGTGGTCAGGGGCATACTGGGATGAAGGTTGGACTTGATGATACTAGAGGTCTTTTCCAACAAAAATGATTCTATGATTCTATATAGGTATTCTGCTTTGCTGTGATTATAGCTTCGTTTGAGCACCAAAATGAAACCGCTGCCACTGGCTGTGGCTCTGGACTGACAGTGTTGGGTTCACAGGGGAGAATTGTCCTGATGGTGAAAGAAACAATCTAAAATTTAGCTTTAAGTGCTAAAGTGTTTGGGTATTTTCACTTTGGGGAGTGCAAAGCACCTAGGGAGTAACCGAACAGAAATGCATCTCTGTGTGGACATAAATCAATAATTCACTTTGGACATGGGTTGGATCAGAACCCAGCTAACTCTTCTAGAGCTCTGCACTGGTAGCAGTAATATATTTGACATAAGTTAACTAATGGGAATATCAGACACAGAGCAGAAACTCATTAACTGGGTTTAACAGTTCAGCAAGCAAAGGTAGAGAAACAACAGGGTGGAGTAGTGACACAAGAGTCTGAGGAAGGAACTGGAGGTAGAGAGAAAAATTAATATGGGCAGGTCTTTTTTGGAAGGAGTAGGATTTTTACCATCATTGATGATAAGGGGAGAAATGGAGACCACATTGGTAAAGGTTTAGCACTGAAATGTAAAGATGTTGGTAGGAAAATCCTTGATACTAATGACATGGTAAAAGGAAAAAAAAAGTCTATAAAAGAGACCTGAAGGTAGTAAAGAAATTGTGATCAAAAATGGAATATTTAAGAGGTAGGTGCTAGAGCATGTCCAGAGAAAATCAGCCAAGCTGGTGAAGGGTCTAGAAAACAACTCTTTTGAGGAGCGTCTGAGGGACCCGGGGTTGTTCAACCAGGAGAAAAGGAGGCTCAGGGAAGACCTTGTTCTTGACAGCTGCACAAAAGGAGGTTGTAGCAAGGTGGGGATCAGTCTGTCCTCTCAAAGAACAAGCGGCAGGACAAGAGAAAATGGCCTCAAGTAACACCAGGGGAAGTATAACTTGAATATTAGGAAGAATGTCTTCCCTCAAAAGGGTTGATAAGGGCTGGCCCAGGCCTCACAGGGCAGTGGCGGAGTCCCCATCCCTGGAGGGGTTTCCAAGCCGTGGATATGTGGTGCTGAGGGACATGGTTTAGTGGTGACTTGGCAGTGCTGGGTTAATGGTTGGACTCGATGATCTTAAAGGTCTCTTCCAACTAGAACAATTTTATGATTCCGCCATGAAGGTGAGGATTCTGGTGGGATTCAGTCACTCGGAATGCAGATTGGTTTGCTCATGTCACGAGATGAAAGATTTAATTCACGTAGCTTTCACACAGGCATGAAATCATGCAGAGGGGTGGTTCCTGAGGAGGCATGAGAGGAGGCTGTGGTTGCACCCTCCCAGCTGTTCACAGTAGGCTAAGGAGCCCTAGAGACACAGATGTACGTTCTGTGTAGGTGATGGAAGAGAAGAAAGGCTCAGGTAGGCTGTATGCATAGGAATCTTCTATGGAAGGTTCTATGCACCTTTTTTGTGCAACAAGGTTATACAGGAACTGCTGTTAATGAAAATGGAGTTGTTGTGGTGAGCCCTGGAAGTCAGGAGGTCACATATGCACCCAGCTGGACTGCTGAATCTTGTTTTGGTTTTTACTCCTGGAGGGATTCTGAGAACAGAATTTATTAGGAAGGGATTATTGCAACCTGCAGATAAGGAAAATTTAAGATAATACCTCAGTCCAAGAAAAGGAATACTGTTAAGTATATGATTGACAGTGCAACTATTGATAGGATTAAAATTTGCAAATTACTTTAACCTTGGAAGTTGCACACCATGTACAAGGTAGAGTGCCCAGCTGGTCCCGGAAGAGGATGTTGGGAAACTGTCTTTCCCCTTAGGAAATTATGTCAGGAATGGTGTATAAGGAAATCGACACGACATGATAATTCCTGACTAAAAACTGTTCAGGAAGACCAGGTTAAGTCAAGGGGCCTCATTACTCATTTAAGGTCATCTTAATTTGTAAAGCTGTAATTGTGTCAACCCTAAACAATTCCTGTGTGTTCTCCATACCATTATTTTCAGTTGCCTAAATCAAAAGGTGTTTTCAAAGAAGAGAAGAGGCAGAGAGAAAGACAGCAAATAGCAATGGGAGGGAACAAATTGGTCACAGAATAGATTCTTTGCTTTACAAAACTTAAGTTAAAGAGAAAACTAGATGAAAATATGCCATAGCAGAGAAGCAAAATGAAACCTAATAATAAAATATGGTGATTCTAAAGTAACGTGGGGTTTTCTGGTGGTGTTTTTTTTTTTTTGTCTGGGATCTTGAAGAAACAATTGTATTGATACTAGAATTGGCTGACTGATTTTGATTGTTGAAGCTTATGCAGCAGAGGAAGCGCCTCTGTTTTCTGTGGGAAATTTAGGTGGAATGGAAACATAAGGTTCAAAAACACAGGATTTTCTCCAGTGGAGCACAGACAGAAGTCTTTGCCTCCACTAGCAAATGAGCAAAAACTTGGCAATGGTGTTGAGCTGATGTCCAGTCAAGGAAAAATTTGGAGTCTTCAGACTTAGAAAGAAGTTTGGGATGTGACTTCAGTTGAAGTACTAAAATAGCCCCATTTGGAGCTTGGGTACATCCGTGCTTTCTTTGTGCGTTTGGTTCAGAGGAGAATGGGAACTCCACTCAGACATGCCTAGAGAAGAGCTAATGAACTATTCAGATATTTTAGCAAAAGTCAATTCTAATTTATTTCTGCGTATTACTAATGTCATTGCAGGAATCAGTGCAAAAAAAAAAAGGAGATGAGAATTAAAAAAAAGTTAAATTGGAAAGGCCTAGTATTTTTCATACCTTGTCAGTTATGACATTTAATTGTGCCTGAATTTGACTGATTTTCAAATTGCCTGCGTTTAGCAAGTTATGTTGTTGCTAGGACACAGCTGCTTCATGTGATACCTTTATCATCAACATAAAAGAAAGATTTTAAGGACTGATTCTTATATTTACGCTCACAAGTATATTTTGAGCAGTGGTGTCCTAAATACGGAAGGACCATAAAACCCTTATTCTGATATAAAAGCATCAAGTGGTGGTTAAGAAATGTTGCATTTTATCATCTCTGTATAGATAAATAGGGAAGAGGAGAGTGTTCTAACCTTGTTCTTGTTTCCTGTGATTTCTTAGTCATGGTTTGTTTACCATTTTCATGTTCTCAGTTGTGAATTTGATTTGTTCTGTTTCTATTCTCTTGCATGTGAAAGGTACCCCATTCGTTTCTGCCATGATTTGTCTCCTTCTTTTGAAAATGAATCATTAATTTTTAAGAACAGTCGCAGATCCTCTGTTGGTTCGACATCCCCTCCCAGGCTGTCTCTGAGTTTCTTTTTTTTATTGCTGTCATGGCATAGGGATATTCACAGCGTGTGTTCATATGGAGCCTGAACCATACCTGTATGGACATGGTTTGGTGGTGCCCTGGCAGGGCTGGGTTAACAACTGGACTTGGTGATCTTAAAAGTCTTTTCCAGCCGAAGCGATTCTACAATTCTTTGCAGTAATTCTATTCTATATTACAGGTACTAATTATATAGCGGTGACTTTCAAGGCCAACTTTTGTAACGTTTTTACAAAAGACGTCAGACTGTGATTTTTTTGGTGGCCTGAATGAGATGAATGCTGGTACCACCAACAGTGTGCTCAATTCTGATTCTCCTGTGCCTGAAAGGCCACAGCAAAATTTCTGTAATGATGTCGAATAAGACCTATGAGGTCCTTGCCATGTTTGATTCATGTCCCTAAAGCCCACAGAAGCTCTGCAGGTGGCTTGGATGTAGAATTGTTCCCCATAACTGCAGTAAATGAACCTCTATCCTGTTAATTGGTTTGAACTATTTATGTCTTTGAGCCAACTGCTACAGCGTGTCACAGCTCTGGGTGCATTTCAAGAGGCAATACCTTGCCCTTGGTGACCTGAGAGTTTGGTTTATTTTTTTTCTTAATTCTGAGAGACAAGTAGCCTGGAAATGGACTCATTAATACCCATCTATTAATTAGGAGTCTTCCAAATTATGGCTGTGTTTGAGTCCCAGTAAGTTCAAACCACAGCCTGGTGACATGATGAGCTAGCTCAGTCACGTTTATTATCTCTACACCATTAGCAAATAGGTAGGATGGCAGCATGGTTATTGGAGTGGAGCTGGGAAATCCTTTGACTTCCATTTCTGGAAAAGGTCTCTAGAACATTGTTTTCTCCTGAGAAAATACTTTGAAGGAAAATATTTAACTATTCAATCAGGAAGGAGAAGTAGATGGTGTCATTTAGTATAACAAAAAAAGTGATAGCTGGGCGAAAACCTGAAGTTAACAAATTAATCAAAATACAGTGTATGGAGCTCCAAAATAATCATGAATTTGAGCTGAAAATGGGAAAATTTTTTTACCTAGAAAGTAAGAGGGCCATTTAGAGTTTGTTAAAACATTTAATTTCCTGGCTTTATAGAGAATTCTATTTCAGAACTGCTAAACCTTTGCTCGGTATCAGCTTTTTTGTTGGAACTTAATGTTTCAGTGTGGCAACAGAGTGCAAGGCCAAGGTCATAGCAATGTGTGATGAGAACAGTTAGAAAGTCATTCATCTTCAGAGTTCATGGAAAAAATGAAAGAAGTTTGAAATTTATGGTAGTAGAAGACAATGACTATTTTACTAAGGCCGTTTAGGACTGTCATTTGCATGAAATTAAAGATGGTCTCTTATAAATTTATGTATGAGGTTCTGACAATCCACATCATTTTAAAGGCGAAGATTTAGAATGTGATACTGGAACAACATTTGGTAGATATATTGCTAGATCAAAGTCTGTTGATATTAATATGAAATCTCAGTTTTCTTTATCTTTTACATGGGACTTTATTTTTTTCCTGGAGCAGTCTCCAGTAATAAGTGGTTCAGCAGGATTTTAGCCTGCCTTAAGCAGGGAAGGGTAGAACACTTTTTTAGTGCTCTTTGGTGCTTGATGTGTTTAAAAGGTTTCTCCAAATGGGCACTTTTGAGGTGAGAATTCAGTGCAGGAAAAAAAAGGTTCTTTATCCAGTATGACAGCTTGATATGCCAAAAGAACAGATAGACGTTTAATGACGTACAGAGAAGCTCTTCTACTTTGAGGGTGGAGTAGCATGTGGGACCATAATACAAATTCAGATGCCATAAAAGACTGTAAGCAGTGATGTTGTATGCCAGAAAAAAAGTAAATGGATTATATTCTACTAATAAAATATGCTCATGTTATCACCCTTGGCGAGCATTAGTGACTTAGCTTGGGTTTTGTATTAATTATTGAAAATTGTGCTTTTTGTGCTCCCCAGAAGAGTACTTCATTATTACAAATACAGCTGACATCTTGCAGCTGCCAGCACCTTTTTAAAACAAATTCCATCTTCTTACTTCTTCTGTGCCTTAATGTATGCATGAGCTTGCCAGGATGACACTGTATTAGAGCATTAGACAGCAGGGCCTGGGCAGGCAAAGTCAGTAGCATAAAGACAAAGCTGAAAAATAAAAGCAAAGAAAAGGGGAGAGTAGATCTGTCATTGACATAAAATCAATGACTCTACAGCAATTTATCTGAGCTATGTTGATTTACGGTACCTGGTGATGTTGTACAACAGGTAGTAGAAAAAGCGTATTAGAGTAGATGTAATCACCTAGCATTCATCCTTAGTGATTAATTGACCTAACGCTCATCTTTTGTTAGTAAATTGATAATCATGATTTCCAAAGATGTCCATAATATCATCCATGGTCTGTAGCCATGATAGACAGTGTCCTCCTGTCTGAGACCTCATAGTATGGTTGCTTTCTTCAAGTATCTGTACCTACTAACCTGGTCACATTTGAAGATCTTTGAGATGTGGTTGGTAAAATGTGCTCTGTACATCTAGGTTCACTCCTATAGCATTTAAAACCACAATAAAACATAGAGTGTTTACAGGCTGCTATAGTTACAGAATATAACTGTAAAGAATGATTTCCAGAACATCTGGATGGACATGGATAATGATATGCAACTGCAGTGTGTCTGGCTGCAACTGTACTTAATTTATGGTTAATATTATATCTAGATGGTCATCTGTGGAAATATTGAACATGATACTTTTTATTTTAAGAATGTCTGTTTATTTTGGTAGTAACAGGATTTCCTCTGCTATACGGAGGTAGATGAGGATGTACAAGTGTCTCCAGGTAATTTAGCTGTCAGGGTGTTTTCAGCTAGCAAATTTGTTGCTGACCGATCGTTCTAAGACAGTGGCAACACCTTTGATCTCTCCTTTTGTCCTCCGGTGGCAGAGGTGAGTTTTACGGCTTCTGGGCTTCTTTTTTGAAGGCTTTTGTTTTATTATGAAATTCTAGGAATTTCTCAACCTGACATGAATGGAGTTGATGTTCTATACACCCTTCCGAAGTGAGCATTTGTTACCAGGTGATTCCTTCTTGTCCTGCATTCCTATGATTCTTGTGCAAACTATGATGTCATGGTGATTTTATCAAGCAACAAGATAATTTTACCATTTAATGGCGGAAATCTAAAGATTAGGAACCTAGGATAGTAGGTGAACCTTTGTGGCCCATTGAATTTGTCAGATATCTAAGCATGTAAAAGTTAGACTCCCTGAAAGCACAGCTAAAATCCATTTTTAATATGTAACAATGAGGTTGTATCCACTGAATAGAAAATACTACTTTATCAGGTACAAATTTTCCATAGCTGACACTTTAAAAGTACTGTCAACATAAAGATTTTGTTTTTTCAGCTAGTCTGGAGCTTAACTTTTCAGAATATCATTTAAAATAGTGGGTTGGTTTACCACATCCCTCAACTTGTATTACAAGAAAAAGTATGTATGCAGGATTTGATTGATATTCCAGTATGGATCAGTGCTAATGATGTTAACACAGGAAGATAAGTCAGAATAAATATTAAATTATTTTTATTTGTGCTTGTGCCCATGCAAACCTTGTGTAGTGCAGTGGCTGATTTCTTCAGGGGAAAAATATCTTTGAACATAGTGCTGGATCAGTTCCCTGCAATCGGCCTAAGCTTTCAATATAATTTTCAAGCATGTTTCTTTGAGGACAATATTTGACCTAGTAGATGATCATATTTCACTGTCACAGTTATCATTCTCTTGATAATTAGCTATGTTTATCCAATTTCAGATGTTCTGTTGTGCTGTTCCTCACTGGTAGGAAGCTGATGCTTTGGAAATGTAGTTCTGGCAGGGGATTATGTGACCTGAAGGACAGACCTGCAGCTTATGTCCACCTGCTCTTTCTCTGGGGTTCACAGAATCATAGGAGGTGGAAGGGACCTCTAGAGATCATCTAGTGCAACCTCCCTGCCAAAGCAGGTTCATCTAGGCAAGGTCACACAGGGACACGTCCAGATGTGTCTTGAAAGTCTCCAGAGAGGGAGACACCACAACCTCCCTGGGCAGCCTGTTCCAATGCTCTGTCACTTAGGTTGACCAAGTGGACTCATGAATTGTCCTTAATTCAGGACCATCCCCTTTCTGGGGAGCATGTGGGAACTACAACCCACACACCTACGGTGCATGGTAAATCAGAGCTTTGCGGGATGTGCTGGGGTGTCTCTACACCAGTGAAGTCTGTAATTGGAGTGGGGACTGTGGTGTATGGCGTTACCAAGAGGATGGCATGAGGATGGATTTGCCACCACGTATTGGTGATGTGACAAGCTGGGCCAGAATAGAAAACTTCCATGAAGGCTTTGGAAATCAGGTTCTGATCTCCACCAGAGTTTTGTTATGGCTTAGGGAGATTCAGCAATTGTATGTGGTTGCCAGCCTCAAGTGGTTTGGATTCCAGTGTTTTAATCTGTTCCTTTAGCTGAAGAGTTTGTATAACGTAGCTGTAGCTGAACTCGCAAGCGTGCAAAAGGCATAGCGTGAAAAATGCTTGGAAGAGGACCCAACTGTTTAGCAACCAGTCCGAATCATCAGCTGTGAATCCTTTCATTTGCCTACAGAGGAAATAATACCAGATTAATAAATGAAGCATTCAGGGTCTGGGCTGGGAGGTATGCGGACTCAAATAACACACATTCTGGGCAAAGTCAAACCCGGTCTGTAAATGGAGCTAAGAAACCCTCCGAGTCTGAACAGTATGGGCTGTGTTATAACCTGATTTGGTCAGGGAATTAAGAATTGATCCTTTTAGGGACTTACACTGGATTGTTCACACTCGTCTGTGTCCTCCAGCAGCTTTTACATCTATGTGAGCCTTGTTACACCACATTCTAATATATCTTAATCTAAAACGTTATTATAATAATGTTGGGGTCTTTTTTTTTTATTTATTTTTTAAAGGAAACTTGTTGCAGGGAGATGGTCTAAAAGACTGGGACGACAGCAGAGGCGGAGACACATTTGTCATTTGTTTGCAAGTGTCATAGTTAAACTCTTATCTGTAAAGGACTTTTCTACAGATTGTGCAAAAACCCAGCTAGGGCAGTAGAACTGACTTCCCTGTTTTGCTCATGGAGATTCAGAATTATCCCTCTTTCTCTGGGGATCACAAGGAATCAGTGACAGAATATAAAGGCTGTGCATGAGATTTTCCAGTACTGACCTACTTCTTCTCTCATTAAAATCACTTTGAGTTTTACCATGGACTTTGCAGGCAAAGTCAGGCCAATATTGTGTGCTAATGAAATTGCTTTCCAAAAAGCTTCTCCAGTAGTTGTGTCCAACCGTTCCAAGCCATGGGTCACAATGTGATTTCAAAAGTACTGAAGAGCCTGTCAGCATTGTGAAACATATTTCCTGGCCCTGGGTGGCTCAAATTTGCATCACGGTGGCAGGAAGGAGAAACCACACAGCAGGCCCGCTTTGGAGGAATCTGCTGGTGGATTTGCCTCTCCCTCCTCGGGTCTGGTGGAGCAAGAGCATCATGTGGAGGAACCTGGCAGGAATACAGAGAGGGGCTGATCTACTGCAATTACCCCTGCGTGCTACATCGAGGATGCATAATGTAGTCTCAGAGAATTAATCGCTTTATGATTTCTATTGTGTGAGCTTTAAGCATTTAGAAAGGCTTTCCCCACCCCTCACCCCCCTTTTTTCTATTAATTCTTTCATAATTCACACCACAGCTCAGTGTTTCACACTATCTGAACACTAGACAGCTGAGACAGCTCTGCCAGAGGAGCACAGGTTTCAATGCATACCCTTAAGAAGGAGCTTTACCTGGGTCAGGTTTTTCCTCAAGTATCTAGAGGAAATGCTGAGTAAGCATAACAACCTAAATGGATGGAAGCCCAATTTTTCCATAATATTAAGGGGAGAATCAGAGCCAGGGATTCGGTTTTGGTCTAAAGGAACTCCAGGATATAAAGCTGAGACTGAAAGAAAAATAGAGTTTTAAAGTGTATACTTTAAAGTTAATGAATAGTTACACTGTCTGGAATGCTTCACAGGAAATAAAAACTCCGGGGATTTTTTCAGCTTTTTATTTTTGGGGGTTTGGGTGTTTTGGTTTTTTTTTTTGCACAATTCAGCAGTCAGCAATCTCTAATA